>CM031242.1:825818271-826005771 GCA_018340775.1 Taxus wallichiana var. yunnanensis | reverse complement strand
TTCCCCAGGTTATTGAACAAATGTGGGTACTTATTATTAAGTGAAAAAATGAATTCCAAAGGAAGATAATATATGTAAAATAGGTCTTTAAAGTGGTATTTTAATCTCTCCATTGATTTTAACCTTTATATTCATTGTCGTTATGTAATTATTTATCTAAAGATCATTCCACTTAATTATTATGTGGTTCAGTATGGTGGTGAATACGTGTTTTAGTTTCATTGAAAGTGATCCTATTCATCCATGTCATGGACTTCAAAAACCAAGAAAGCAAAACCACCTTTTTGTCGTTGTTTTCATGTCCACAGCTTATTATGGCGAGTTTTAACAAGAAATCTTGGTAAGATCGTCTCTGTAGCTCAACCATTCCTATTTTTCCCGAGGTGAACAAATGTTAGTTATTAATGAAGGAATTCCAAAGGAAGATAATATAGTAAAATATCTTTGCTCCATGTTGTCATTGCATTCTCGCAATCCTTCGTGGGTTGTATGGTGGTGAATATGTTTGAAGTGATTCGCATGGCTAAAGAAATTAATCCTATTCAATTTCTTCTATGAGGTAGAAGTTCTCGTTGTTGAAGAATTGTCCAAAGAAGTGGATCCTATTACACAACGTGTCAGACCTGGCACGTGTTGTATGGTCGATATTTTTATCTTCACGTGTATATATTTGGTGACTTGTTCTTCTACCACTACCACCGTGTGGTTTCTTCAAACCCCCATCCACACACTTTTTAGCGCATGCACCTTGTTATCCATAACTATTTGTTTTCCATTACCAGTTTCATGGTTTACTTATTTTGTTGTTTGTTTCATTTTGCTACTTCATTCTATCACCAAATTTCCACATATTTATAGTATTTTTCTAGAAAACACTCCACTAAGTGGATTGATATACACGGGTTTCAACAGTGCATCTTATTTCCTCTTTTCTTTGGCAAGTTATCACTTCGTGTGAGATGTATATTTTCTAGAAACTTGATAGGAGAGCATTGTTTTGGGTAACAATGCTAGAAATGAGATGTTCACAACAAGAATAGTCATTTTAGGCCTTGTTGATTTCCACCCAAGTTGTTACGAGGTATTCTTGTAAGCTCATTTGGAAGCCATTTCTAAGAGAAAGAAAGGAATGAAGATAATTCCCCACTCTGCTCCCAAGAGTTAACTATTTTGTTTAAGAATCTGGTATGCACATTAGCACAACTACTAATAGTTGAAGAAATAAAAGTAAATCTCTTTCCCATTCTAGCAAAAGACTCAAATGAGATATATTCAGGCTTTCCATGTAACTTTAATGTTTAACTTATTTAAGCATGTGAGCTCTTAAGGTTAGGCACACAAGGAACTTAAATATATATGGTCTCATGTTATAGCAAATTTTAATTCCTGGTGAATACATCAACGGGAAGATATGGCCTAGACAAACCCAGAAATAGGTGTATGGGGCTATAGAATGTAGTTTTGGGAGGATTTCTAGGAAATTTGATATATATACAGTTGGAGTATATATATACCATATGTGCATCTAATAGTGGGTCATTTAAGACTATGCATTTGTAAATAGTAGGTCTCGGGTTCAAATCCTTTTGTGCTTGAAAAGCGATCACGCAGACCATTTTTCTAGGTTGTGTGCTCCGATCAAATGGAGAGATGCACTATGTATGGAACTTGGTATAAGAGAGCATCACCATGGGTGTGTCGATGCTATGTTGACCTTATTTGGCAGATCAGTTTATGCTTAATATGTAGGACTCTACGTTGTAAGCTTGTGTCTGCCTCCTTCTCTGGTCGATGCAACGTCGCATACCACATGCCCTCCACAACCATCCATGACCCATTTTTGACATCATGAAACTCGCCAATGTTTTTCATGTCATTTCTCCCTCCCATCATGTAGAGCTTTTCTTAAGAGAAAAATAGGAATGAGAGACACATAGTACCTTCATGAGAAAGGTGTTGCCACATGTTCTCATGATTCCTCCAATATTTCATTTATGGTGGATGGAGCTATTTCATGATTTGGCACCTACAATTTCAATTACATTATCATGGAATCATTGTTAACTCTAAAACAGAGAAATTTACGGTGATGGGTTTGATGAAAATCACTTGCCGCACCCCCATTCATGACAAGCTCTACCGATGGCCTCCACAACATCGAGAGAGAGGGCATGATGTCCTTACATGTCAATCAATGGTATATTCTCATCTGAAAATTCACCACGCTCTTCAAAGTGTCTGATAAAACAAGGAGGAAGTTTTTCAAGCTCCTTTTCCACCAAAGCTTTCACACCCATAAACTCCTCCATATCCTACCCAACTAAGAAAAGGATTTCAACAAAGATGGAATGATTAAATATGTTTAAAGACAAAACTTTATAATTTTCACACTCTACATGAAGATGAAATAGACAAGGGAAACAATTGATGCCACATATACGTGGAGTATATCTAAACGCACCTTTGTTTCTAAGATTTTTATTGAGTATACAATTGGTGTATAGATGTTGCCAATACATTGAAGGTGTGGTTGGATTTCACACGTGGAACCTAATGAAATTTTCCATTTTTAAAAATATTTGGCTCTTTTCCATGCAAATTGTGGCCTTATGAATAATGCGAGCAAGATTGAGATGATGAAGTGGAGCATAGATAGAAAATGTTGTTTTTGTGGGATAATTTAAGTTGTTCTCTTCACTTCACTTGTCTTCATGCTAACATCAAAGATTGAAATTTTTTTGAGCTTGATTTGATCCTTCGACTTTGATATGTATTAAATTTATAATTTGTTTTGGGATCAAAAGCATCGGTCTTTGCATTGAGGGTCCTTTGAGCTTGACATCGTATTACATCATGGACCCATATTCAATATTGTGATTCATACTTTCTCGCATATGGTATCTCCTCGCACCACTGACAAGATCACCCAAGTTTTCATCTTCCCTCAATTCGCCCAATGTTTCATTTTACATGCAATGGTTAAACATTATATTGGTTGACTCTCCAAACAACTAGATGATGTAGATTACACGTATCCTCATGCGCTGACATACGGGTTGGAAGATCTTCCAATTGTCCTCAACTTACATCCATGCATTCAACATATTCCATGTTTTCATATTCATTGGCTCATCACTAGATTATAATCCTTATGCCGACGAACCAACTTATAATCTTCTAACTGATCAATCGAATTATGATCTTTAAACTAAAATGTTCCTTTTTTATGACCTTATATGTGTTCTAGGATTGAAACATGACCAAGATGTGCACACAAAAAATGATTTTCCTCTCGTGCCAATTCTTTAAACATTGATTATGCTAATAGGCAATTTCCAAATATGATTCTCGGTAACTTTTCCTGACATGAATTGGGAAAATGAGAGGACAAGGTTTTGTGTTCGTGGTCATTGATGGAAAGTGTCATCAACACTACTAATGAGGGGGAACCTAATTTCTACCTTATTCACTTTATAGAAACTCTTATCACAATTATGCATTGAAATGATGACATGAGGATCAATAAACATAGAGGTTCAATGTATAACATATGTACATTTCGACATTCTAACATGTGCAAGTTTCCCTTCAAAGTATTCATCAACCATACCTTACTTTCAAATATATCTCTAAAGTATGTCTCCTCAACGACTAGCTCTTAACACCCCTTTTACTTCACACGATTGACACAAATGGCATGTGCTATATACATTCCTTGTTGTAAGAAAGATGATTTTTACATAGATCATAGGTTCCCCCTACTAGTTTTCACACCAATACACTTCTCCTTTTCCAATCTCCTTCTTCATACCCCCTCTTCCTCCTCTATGGTGGTTTTCAAAACAATAAGGGTGGTAGCTTTTGGCTACGAATTTTAAAAACATTAAGATGCTTATCATAACACTCCAAAACTTCAGGAGCCATCTTCCCCATTTGAAACAGAGCAAACTAATTGTCAACACGTTGTTTAGGGTTTTTACAAAGTTCGTAACTTAAATCATAAGGATGAAAACCTCCCAATTAGTGATCAAATTTGAAGGGTTGGTCTGAATTTCACTCTGAAGGGTAAATATTGGACTAACCCTTCGATGAAAAGTAGTATAAATATTTCACACTTCGCATGACAAGAGTAGATTAAGTAACCACATCACAAAAATAAAGAACATTTTTTAATTGAGAGATTTTTTTTTTTAAATGAATGTTTATTAAAACTAAGAACATTTTTTAATCGAGAGATTCATTTTTTTAAATGAATGTTTTATAAAAACTAAGAACATTAATTAGGTGTTGAATATAATATTTTACATCAATCACATCTAAGAACAATATCTATACCCCCTACATAGGGTCTATTTTATTATAACGCTATTTTAAAACTCAACCTAAAACAAGTCATCTATTAATTAACTCATTTACTTTGAAAAGTTGCTTAATAGTTTGTTTCTTACAACATTAAGCACACAAGTAATGAGTAAGATCAATTATATTGGTCTAAATGTGTTAGGGTGTGTTAATGCACCTCTAGATGCTTGAGCATTTAGACAATAAAAACAAAAGCAAACTATCCATAACTATTAACTCAAACTCAGATTTGATTTTCTATATGCCACCTCTATGAATGCCATTATTACGCACCTTCCACTATCTTTTCAAACTCACTTTGCTTAATGTGCATGTTAAACGAGAAGAACATCCCTTTGATTCACATTAGGCTCAAGCCAATAGGTTCCAATGTAGTGATCCTCTGACTTGACATTGATATGATCCTTGGCTTATATAATTTATACTTCGAGCCTTCACGGTTAATTGATATTGTCCACTATTTCCATCTCATAGGTTGTGGGTTTCACTTAGGGAAAATTTTAGTGGCGAATCTTCATTAATTCACGAATATTCTGGTTTTTAAAATTTTGTGAAATTTTAGGTATATGGATATGACTAATTCACCTAAATTTTAAAGGTTCAAGTTACTTTTAGGGGTCAGTTCGCCCAACATTTACGCCAATAACCAATTTTTTTAATTCAAATTGTCATTAGCGAGAAATTAATATTTGTAAAATTCACCTTCATATATATAACATTACTAAATATCACTATGGTTGTAGGGTAACGGCCGCTAAGCTATGCAAAGAGTTGTTTACAATGAAAAAATCTAATGGAATTTGCTTTATCTTAAAATTCACCATGGTCTAGCCAAAGTTACCTAGCGACCGCTAAGCTCTAAAATTTACCATGGTCATGTTGATGTATTACCAATTTATCTAGCGACTACTAAGCTATAAATATCTCCATTTTTTCACCAAAAAATCACATTTTTAGAAATTTTTTGTTTAGTGAAATTGAATTATTAATCCTTTTGATTAATCCAAGAGAAATATGGCCAAATATCACTATGGTTAGAACCTAGAAGCCGCTAAGCTATGCAAATAGTTGTTTACAATGACGAAATCTAATGGACTTTACTCGTGTTTTAAATATCTGCATCATCACTTGTCACATGATTTGATATATGGGATGGAAATTTGGAAAAATGATATACTTATGTTTGTATTATATTTAATCCGATATTCCCAGTGCCCAACATCCAAATTTTGTGTTTGCAACTAAATATTTTATCGGGATTTACAAATTAAAATGACAATGGTTGACGACCATTTTTCCACACAACCCTTCTTTTGACAATTTGAATAAAATATTACACTTACAATTTGTCAAATGATTTATAGGTTTTGAATTTTTTTATAGGCAAATTTTGACCTGCCCTTCTCTGACAGGTTGGAAGCCCTCGGAAGGGTTGTGTGGCACAGTGCAATTTTAAATGTTGCTCCCGAATCCAAAGCACTCACGACGTGAACAATGATGCTCGATCCTGCAACGTTACTAAAATGTCAAACTGCTACTTGTGTTTCAATGTATGTTTAAACGTAGGATGTAATAATTAAATTTTACCGCGGGTCGTAGTGATGATGAATTGAATGAGTCTCCCCTTCTCTTTCTCCTCCTCAATATGAAACAAAAACAAGCAATATTTATAAACACGACAATTGTGGTGTACTAATTGGCACTTGAATCACATCTTTTCCTTACAAATAGGATTTCCCATTTCTTATTGAGTAAGTAAAAATTTTAATTGATTTCCTCAATTATTTTCTCAACTTGTGCATAAGGTTACCAATATCCTTTCCAATTAAAAGATGTAAAATCATTTTTGGTACTTATTATTAATTAGATAGTGTATATAATTATTTTCTTAATAATGTAGAGTATTCCCACCAACAATTAAAAAAATATATCTTAAAAATATATCTATTTTAAAAACTTTAAAACGTATCAATCTAAAGGTTCGTTATTTGTTATTTTGAATTTTTGGTATATTATAATTATTATTAATTTTATTACTTTCTTCAAGATTTTCTCATTGAATGGTGATAACTAATATTAGTCTACCTACACTTTAATGTATGAGGCTCAAAATTATTATTGGAGAAGAAAAAGACTCTAAATTCTACTATATGGCCAATATATTACGATATTTCGATTAACTTCTCCAACAAAAAGGAAAAACTTCTTAATAATGGTAAAATGAGTGTACTACAACTTACTTCCTCAAGAAGAAAGCGCTTATCTAGAAGGTAGAAGCACGCCTAAACACCAGTGCACAAGTTGATAATGACATTTGTGGAAGGCACGGGGTGTTGATCAGCCTTGGAAGCCAACACATTGGACACAACTTAATAAAATCTCTCTAAAGAGTCATCCTTTAAATTCCTCTTCCTCCGATTGGGATCTACTTTTGGCTGGTTCATGATCACGATCACTATTTCCTTGAGTTTCCTCGGCTTGTATGAAGCAACATCCATATTCACTTTCTTATTTCTCTCATTCGGCAATACATAAATTAAATTACAGACAAATACTCTCATAAGGCACAAGAGGATAAAAAATTTGTAAACAATGCCCCACTTTCCATTGCCAATGCCCATGGTTGTACACTTGGACCTTACGATTCGTATTACGCCATGGTGAAATGTCATGTTGTGGAAATTTAGAGAAAAAGCTAGAAGTTGGCAAGGCCCTCAATGGGACATGTAAACTAAGTTAGGAAAAGAGCTTGCCACCCTCTTCGATTCCATGCGGCCAATGTCAACTTTCCTTGAATAGATCATTGGTGTTGTTTTTCCTTAAAAGACAAGGACAAGACAGTTAATGGATATTATTTCTCAGTTGAATCAAATGAAAATGCATGTACTTTGTAATGTAGTAACATACTAACAATATCATAACAAAGAGACGTTTGTGATTTGATAATGTTTTAGACATCTCAATATTTATGTCGAAGGCATTTGCATAGTTAGAATCAACCTACCTTTTTGACAACATTTAATTGTGTGTAACCTCTGTATCAATGACCATCTCAATGGAAAATCATGGTGTATAGGTGAAAAAAGTGGTGGTGGTTGACAGTTTACAGGTGTGCCTTGGGTTTTCTTCTGTCTTGCGTGCAGAGGCAACATTAAAACTTGGACCTTATTAAATGCTCACCAATTTTTATTTTGGACCCTTTAAGCTCACATTTCACTGACGTGAATAAAGTGCACGATTTGAGACTATATGGAATAGTTATGGGGCATGCATGTATTTAATTCCCACCTTCTAATTTCTAACTTTCCATTCATATCTACATCTAACTTATCAAATTAAATGCCCTCCAATAAAAACCTTTGATGCCATAAAATTAAAAAATTGTAAGCTTGATTGACAAATAGAATCTACCTTTCATTGATATGTCTAATCATTGATGGTTGTTCGCACACCTCCTATTCTAAATTGGAGCACATATAGCAGATGTTATTTGGGTATGAACAATCTGAGAGGTGGATTAGGTGTGGGACATGTCGGGTTTTAATTCCCACCTTTTTTTTCACTTTCTGTTCATGTATTCACTTATTTAACAAAATAAATGTCGTGTAAGCTGGAAATGGGGGCTATGTTGATGGTACAATGCTCTACTAGAAGTAGACATTATGATTGGGTCTTAAATGCTGAAACTTATGGAATTTCCCTTTATTTGTTTTGGCCCCATAAAATGTAAATTGCACTCATGTGTGTAGTTCAAACAAGATCAAAACTATAAAGTGAAGCATGGATTGTAGATATTTTTTGGGTTGGAACTATCTCGCATTGTGGAATAAGTATAGGATATGTGAGTATTTAATTTCCATCACTTAATTTCCAACATTCTAGTCATGGCTTTGTCTTATCTACCAAAATAAACACCATCTTGGTTCACGAATTAAAGTTGTAAAAATAATATACATCAATGATTTTTCTCATTTTGACCATCGATTGGGAAAGCTCACTTGTTGATGATTATTCATGCATCACCTTACTCCTTTCAATTATTCTAACTTGAAAATTAAAGGGGGCCTACAAAAGTCTACAAGAAGTTCAAATTGGACACAATTATTCACATCAACAGTATTGTTCGACCACTCCTTAATCTCTAAAAAAGTTACCTCTACATCTTACACAATATGCATTATCTCCTTCATTCATTTCCCAAAAATGTTATGTCGTTGTTCAAGGCTTAGCTCTCGCATTGTTCCCCTTTTCACTTTCCCTGCCCTTCCACTTCTACACCCTTGAAACCCTTCTTCTTAGCCCCTTTTCCTCTCCCTTTGCTTCTCCCTCACCAATTTGACTTCTGCGATAGATCCCCTTTGGCGTTTCCATCGTACATTTCATGTATGATTGCTAATAAGTAGTCGTCCAAGTTTGAGTGGAATATTTTTAGTAAAATCAAACTTGTTGGATCTACTCTTTTCATGTGTGCATTATTTTTGTTTTTATCCCTAATTTTTTAAGGTTATTTTTTTAACTTATGATAATCTTTACCACTTATTTTCTTATATTGAATGTGTGCAATAATATTTATTTATCAAATGGTCTAGGGGGTTTCATTGAAAATAGTGATATATGACATTTTCCTTCAAAACATTTTCGCTTGAAAATTGATCCCGAGAATAAATCTCCTTTGTGAGTTTTCTAGAAAATATTGTAGTTATTATACATTTTTTTTGTTTTGACTAAAACACCAAAACATACTTACGAAATAGTTCTAGATGATTTTGCTTGAAAACGTGGACAATGAAAATATATTTAATTGGTGACATGTGAGAAAACAAGTTGTTTGGAAGGGAAAAGATATGTTTTAGAGGTATTTTTATAAATAATTTGTTGACTTCATCTTTGTAGGTTTAATTGTTTTTCATTTAGTTTGTTCAATCTGAAGTGTTTTAGTTCTTTAGAGGCTATTGAGGTCGTTAGTTACAATCATGCTAACAAATTTCATTTTGGATTTAAATTATGTTCATTCTTGAAATCCCATGTTACATTTAATTTATTTGGTTACATTTTTTTCTCATAGAGGTATTTGAGATGATATTAGTTTGGTTGATTATTGTGAAGTTAAAAACATGAAAAATAAAATGTTGATTGATTGAAGTTAAAGTTGAATATTTTATCAAATGACGTTTGACTCAATGGTGAAGATGTTGGCTTTTAATGAGCCCACCAGGGGTTCAATTCTCGCTATGCAAGCGAAGTTAGGAGATCTTTTGTTAATAAGAGATGAGGCGGGCATGCCCAGGCAAATTTGGTGGAATTGATACACCTCGGTCTTTGGCAATATTTCAGATTCAATCAAACAAAAAAATTGAATATTTTTTAATTTGTGTTTGTGATTTTGTTATACAAATAAAATATGAAATTAATACATATATCTTCATGTAATATTAATATTGATATAATATATTTATCTTAAAAATTACTAAGAGTTAATGATTTTTAAGTGCCTCTTTTTATAAACTATTAAATATGCACAAGAGGAACCCTTAACTTACCTAAAATTTGACTATGTATTCATTTTCCCTTGTTTTTTTAGGAACACACTTGAAAAAATATGTTACATAAATGTCTTGTAGAGAAAATTATATATATTTTTATTATTGTTCTTCCGAATCGTGGATATGTGTATTAACTTGTATGTATGTAGTTAATCAAGAATGGTTTGAGCTACTATATGTTATGTTTTTTTATGTCAACTCTTGTGGAAAATTTCTTTGATGGGCTTCAAGATATTTTGAAACTAGGAGATGCATAAACACAACTAAGAAATAAAGCATACATAGATCTTAATGCTTATCACATTAACGTTAATGTGTGACGACATCAAGGATTTGATAAGATTGATTCACCATAGGTGTATTTTATGGGAAGAGCCTTGTTAGGAAGTGTCTACTTCTTGGTGGATTCTATTCTCGATTACCTATTTTTGACGTCTTTTTTTTTTGTTGTCTGACGATTATTTCTAATAGCTTTTAAGTAGGTAGTTTGAACATGTAACATGCGTACTTATTACCACATCATTATGATTAATTTAAAAATTTAAATAAAACATTTCTCTTTTTATAAAAAAATCATCCACATAAATCTTTTTAGACTAGGCAATTTGAACAAAACAATTTAATGTTTTTTTGTGCTTAGTTTGAAAAGGAAAGGGAGGATCTCAACACACTCACACTAATGAGAGCGGTGAAGATAAACATATTGAATCAATAAGAAAACATTTTTATAGAATAAAAAACATTTTTGTCTCTCCTTTTGAAATAAATGTGTGGATTTGCGGACATGAACTTTTGTTTGTATGCACTATGTTTTATACAAAACATAAAATTCAATGGTTTATGAGATTACTTGAATACATTTTAACACTATGATATTAACATAATTTTGTTTGGAGATTTAATATTGTAGATTATTAATTTATATGTAATTTTAGTAGTGTTGGCATGTAAAATATCTAGGAATTTTACTTGAAAACCCCACAGAATTTTTTGTCACTTCTCTGTCAAGTTGGCCAAATTTGTCTCTTTACAAAGGTCAACTTGTGTGACAAGGTTTGGGATATCCTAATGGTTTTAGGAGTCCATATTATATTCATTGGAAAGGTAACTAAATATACTTCATGCTAATATGATTTATGGAAGATTTTGGGAACTTTACACTAGCCTTGGGAATATACTCACTTTTGACACTTTTTGAGGGAAAGGTGTCCTCGACATCGGAGGAAGGTCAATTTGTACAAAAAAGATTTCAGGAGCCTCCAATGGTTTCAAAATCCCATATCATAACCGTTGGAAGGATTTCAAGATCTACTACATGATGGCATATACGAGGGTAAAGTTGGAAACATCAAAAGAGGAAACCTTTCAAACACCGAGGTGCAAGAACCTTTACGAAGGAGTGAACTTGCAAAGAAGGGTTTGAGAACCTCAAGAAGAGTCAGGAGCCTATAAAATGGTCAAATTGAAGCTCATTGAGTTTTCTTCATGACCCAAGTTTTATTTTTATTCATACTCATCTCAAGCTCCTATAGTATCGAAGCGGTTCAACATGTCACACCATCCTATTCCAAAAGGGTGAGTTAGCTAAAAATTCAAGGAGAATGCATTTTCAAGATTTATAAATGGTTCCATTAGATTTTGGCTCACTTACAGTACAGTCAAAATGACATATTATATGCCTCAAAAATGTCAAGTTTTGGTCTTGGACCCAAAAAGTGCTTTTCATGTTCTAATTCTTCATTGAGTTGTTGATGTCAACAACTTAAGTGACTTAGGTGCACTTTTGGAGCATGGAGGCCTTTTGGAAGGTGGAAAACAAAGTTTGTAATGTGTTTTGTGATTATCCTCCTCAATAAATGTTCCTTCACCACACTTTGGTCATACCAATTCAAAAACATAATCTAAAGTACGGGTAGAAGGCTTATTGACTAGTTTTGACACGAAAAAGTGAAAACCCCAAGGCCTTGAGTGCATTTTTTGCCTTCTACATGCATGGGAACACTTTGGAATGTTTCTTGCACTTCAAAAATGTGCCTCAAGCTGATTTGAATGTTGTTTGGGAGTGGAGGATGCAAAATGGGCACATTCTCAAGTTTGATTGTCAAAGCCCAAACCCCTCCTCCACTTAATTGATTTTTGAAATCTTATTTTCCCTCTATAGAATTTTAACAACAATATGATAAAATAATAAACTAAAAAACTTAACATAAATTGATATTGTTCATTTATTTCTTCACCCTCCATGCAAACCCGACTCTGTGCCCTATATTTTCAAGAAATCATTTTGCTCATATCTTGAGTTCCCATGGTTGAAACTCCTTGAAAGTTTGCACACCTCCTCCTATCTAGAATGAATTTGTTTGAGATATCACTTACTTGAATATCATAATATCGTTTGTTTTTTATTCAAGAAATAATTTTTCAGCCAAAAAACTCCATTTGTGCCCATAATAGCTGAAAATTCTTTTACTTTTTCTTGGTGACTTAGCGAGCCAAATTGCCTAAAATTTGGAGTAAATGTTCCTCTTAAAATAACCTTTCATTTGATCCATATCTTGCATGATGAGGTGGAATATTTTTGGAGATATGGAGGAATGAGTTTTTCATAGTATTATACCCACTTCATTTGATTTTGCACTTTCCCATTGATCTTGACGAGATAATTATCTCAAAATTGGAGCATCTATTCTTCTCTCAAAAATATTTCAAAAAAATCCATTCACAAGTGATCTAGAAAAATCCTTCATTTGTGATGGGCACATCCATGTTGCATCCAAAAGCATCATTAAGGGCCAATGTAAACACATGAAAAGAAGAAACTCATTTTCTAACCTATGTCGAGAATGGACAAGAGGTTTATTGGGCATGAAATATCTAGTTGAATCAATTGAAGGATTCTATGATGAAAACCATGGTTTTGGTATATTATTGATCTCCTTATCGTCCTTCATTTAGGAGACATGATAAGAAGTTCTCGTTTTTTCATGAATACATTGTCCATTCAATCAGTGCTTGATTTCATCTCACGAAGAGGAAGTATTTCCATTTATAAGTTTTCTACATTGCCATTGAGGATTCTCATCAATCTTTGATTCTATAAAATCCAAGAGGGATCATGGTGCATGTTTCCTGATGATTTCAAGATAAGTTTTTTCTCATGTGGGAGACAAGATATCGTGTTCGTGACAAAGAGTTGATTTTTGCAACCTACCATAGATCACATAATTGAAAAGTTGAAAAAGAGTTTTCCAATCATGGCTAAAGATTATCATTCTACGTAAGATGTGGAGCATCATTTCTAAGTCCAAGAAAATACATGCCTTGATTAGAGAAGCAACCGAGAAAGATCCTTATAGTTGCAGCATTCATCTCCACAATGAGGGAAGAGAATAACTTCATCCTGGATCATCTTCTTTTGATCACACCTTCTCTCTCTTATTTTCTCTCTCTAACATTCTATTTCTCCGTAGAGGAACAAATTTTGTACAAGTGACTTAAGTCACAAAAGTTTCTATTTCTTCATAGAGATTGCACTTTAATTTGATATTGGAATGATCTCTCCATTCCAAGGGATCAATTTTTCTCTCTCTAGTAGGATGTATTCTTCTATTTCTTGCATTGATATTTTCCTCCATTCTCATCTTGTCACTCAGTTGAGGAAAAGCTAGCACTAGTAAGAATTCGAATACCTTTGTGCCTTCTTTGTGCAATGAATATATCTTGATGAGACTTTGTATTTATCTTGCGTTTTCTATTTCACTACCTTACTATGATGTTGTGTTGTGCTTGCCTGTTTCCTCTAATTGAAAATGGAATCACCTTTGATTGTTAGAGTAGGTATTTACCTTAGCTCATGTTCACCTAGGTACTTTATTTACCTTTATTGTATTTATCCTCACCCACTTATGTGTGTGGATATTTCTTTTATCTTATTTAGATATTAGGATATATTATCTAGTTGTTAGGTATAGTTCTTTCCTTGATCTATGGTATTGACTAGATCCTTGATGACTAGTTCTTTCCTAAATCTATGGACTTGACTAGTTCTTTGATGACTAGTTCTTTCCTTGATTTATGGCTTGATCTATGACCTTGACTAGTTCTTAGATTGATATTCCTTTCCTATATAAGCAAGGCCATTCTCATTGTATTTCATTGAGTTCCATAATAATATATGATATTGCTTTGCTCATTTGTTTGCAAAGGTTTTATTAAAGTTATTTTGGTGAATTACTTTCATCTTATTGTGTGTGGTGTTTGATTAGCATCTGAGTTCTTGGCTTGGTACGATCTGGTTATCGTTCCTTTTACTAATTCTAGTTAATGCAATCTAAACCCAGCTCATTAATACAATTCCCCTTCTCATTTCTCTCTCTTCCCTTACCTACAAATTTATCCTCATCTAGTTTATCATTGCAATCATAACAAGGGTGTTTTAACATATTCTTAGACCTCTGGCCTCCCAGGATATTAGTCTAGTGTACATAGTTTCTAGCTTTCAATAAATGGGATCCTCCCCATTCCCAAAAGAAGAGACTTTGTTGTGTGAGCACCGATGAAAACCCACATTTTTCCTTCACAAAATATTTCACCAAGTAGTTTTTATTTAATTTATTATTTTAATGATTTTTTAAATTTATTTTTGGGTAATAATGATAAGATAAGGAAACTAATTTAGTGCACATACATGCAAACATTTATTAGATGTATGGGAGGCATGTTGAATTGTAATCTACATAGTTTTTACTTCTAACTTTTTAACTTTTGTTGTTGATGACAAAGTTTAATGAACAAAGCATGCTGATGACATTGGTGTAAAGTCATGTTTTCCATTACATTTTTGTTTCGAAACATTTCATGTTTCCCATTTACAGTAACATAGGTTCAAAGTGCTCATGCGAGAATAAAATATTGGTGCCTTGGTTCTTGAGGGAATGTTGGTGAGTGTATGTGACAACATGGGCGGGGGTGGCGGCGAGGGTGGAATGAGAGCTTCTACTGATGTGGTAATTGTATTGTGTTTTATGTAGAGATCTTTGAAAAAAATGAAGCTACGAGTCTTTATATTTAATAGACTGAAAAAGTAACAACAATGCAAAATTAAAACTAATACCCCCAATTACTTCACCAATTGTATTGTCTTTCCTCCACGCCGCATATTTATATATGGGATGCCTCGTGCTTGAATTGAAAAGTACATGTATTTAGATGTTATAACAAAAACATTTTAAAGAATATTAACGGATATTTAGTGTTTACATCCTTGACATCACTTATGACTCATGTACAATTACTAGTAACTATCATAGTCATGATAACCATGACATCTATGGAAAAGTGGTAAAGATTAGTCATGATAACCATGACATCTGTAGAAAAGTTATAAAGATTCTTGCTCTGCTCACTTGCAATTTTGATTCATTTCGACCATTAATTCTTCGTGCTAGATTTACTCTTCATGAAGGGAATATCTTTTGACTTTTAAGTTCCCCCATCGGCTTTTCCATTATGCCTTTAGGGTGTGACCTTGTATCTTTAACAATAAGATCCATAACTTAAAGATACCATACTAAGTATCCAATATGGCACTAACTTATATTTCAATAAAATTAGCTTTACCCTTTGGATCTTTGTTGTCATGATGACGTAATAAACGAGCTTTGTGTGTGTTGTCATGATGACGTACCCACCATTATGTTTATCAATAATGAGTTAAATCCGATTTAATTTTTAAATCTAATTAGTTTAAAAAATAATCTTCAAGTAATATACGTATCTACCTATAAACTTTTCACTTATGGACATCAATATCTTAGTAAATTAGCTTTCCATTTCAAGCGTGCGTCTTCATGATGATGTAGTTGTGATTTTCAACTCCCGAATCAAAGTGTTTTTTATTTTGTCTATAAACATTGCTTTTAATTTGTTATTAAGTTCCTCATCGACTTACGTTTTATGGTCCTTTTCAACTCATTTGGCCAACATCTTTTCGTATTATAATATGTTATCACTTGAATTCTGTTCTCCGAGTGGAACACTTTTTGTATAATAATATATTCGAAATGGCATTATGTTTTTAAAGTGGAACGTTTGTGTATTAGTGGTCCTTCTAACAACATAATAATTGATTGCTGAGTTTGTGAACATGTTTATTTATTTAAATTTTGTGTATTCTCTTCTATCGTTTTATAATCTAATAAGTGTTACGAAGTCACTTATTCTTCTTGTGTAACAGAAATTAAACATGTTTAATTATATCGAATAAATATTATAGTAAGTGATTTTTTTAATTTGAAATATTTTTATATAAATATGAATTTTTAATATATATTTTTGGGTAATTAGGAGAGATTAGTGAATACGCAACGGCTTAGAGCTTTGAAGAGTGAGGCTCTAACACGAGGCAAGCGCCATCGATCAACTTTTATGGCGGGGTGCAAATGCCCCGGTCCACATGTTGGAGGTAAATCATGTATCGAACCAACGACTAAGGCCTTTACTATAATATTACTAACACTTGTACCAAGAGGAGGTGTAATGTTTATGGAGATTGCTAGATATGATGCATCACCCTATTGACATTATGTGTTAGTGAGAGTAACACTTTTATTCTTTGGATCGTTCATATTTACAACAACTACATGATATACAAACCCACTTGTTCATTGTTTATGTTTTAACTTTCACTCAACAATAAATGTGTATTTGATTTTTATGGAATGTGGATTTTAGAGTATGTTAGAGAAATAACACTTTTGTATCAAAAGAATTATTGTCCATGGTGTGTACGATGTTATAAAAGGTGTTGCCTAGCCATCCACCAAGGTACAAATCCCAAGAAATATCGATTAATAAGGGATTAAGTCAAGATTGTGCCTTGGACCTAATTTTTTCAAAATGGAAGCCGCTCGATCCTTAGTAGCTAAGCTTAAGAATTATGCACACCTAACCCATGCAAAAATTTGGATTCATTAAAAAGGGCACTTTCATTGTGACATCACCCAATTCAAGGAACACATAGAAGCTTGAATCTTCATTTGAGAGAGCTATAACTAGAGAAATTTTTGTAATTGTCTTATTAAGCACCTAGCTTGGTGTTTTCGCGTGGACTTACATTTATAGTTTAATTGACCCGAGATCAAATCCTAATGGAGAATGGCATGTCTATGCCAAGAAAGCTTAAATTGTTGCTCAAGAGAGGTTATAACAAGTCAACATTTTGTATGTTCTGTGATACAATTTTGTTACACATGATTCTACAAAAGATAGGAATTTAATCTTTCTTTTTTTTAGAATCTTTGTTAAACAAATGGATTTAAGGTATGAAACACTTAGGGATGTATATTTTTAGTTGGGAAAATATTAACCTTCGGAGGGCCCAGTGTGTTTGAGAAAACCACCTATTAAATCTCAATTCTTAGATTCAAACAATCCTGATTCGGATTTTAGCTCATCCTATGGATATTAAAGTTTATCTAATCCTAACTATGTGGTTTTGGGACTTCAAAAAAACCATAAACAATGATAAGTGTAGGGAAAAAAGGGAACTAGACTCTCTTTCATTCACTTCTTTTAGCACAAGTAAACCACACACAAAACCAAGTTATACAAAAAATAGTTTAACTCAATTCTTTATAAGCTTTAAACAATCAATCAAAGGAAATAACACAAATAAAAACATAACCTTGAATCATCTTAGAAAATAATCAACGGTTCATTCACAAAGAATATATCAAAGTTTTAATCATTCTAACAATTTGTCCAAGCTAACCATATTCTAAACAAAGACATAATCATTTCCACTTGCTAACATATCTAAATCACCTAAACCTACAAGATTGCAAAGCACATCCCCAAATATAAGCACATGAAACATCAATATTGAAACTAAGATTAATATAGCTCAAACTCTTTACTTTGCAAAATTCAACTAAGATTAGAAGAGTAAAATTTACTTAATAACTAAAAGAGAATCTTATGTATAGGCATCAAGACATGAATCAACAATTAAAAGATAACTCAAAAATCACAAAAACCAATTTGAAGCTCCAAAACATTTCTCTGCATTGATCCAATATTGTCATATATATTTTACAATAAGATTGATTGTTATTTTAGAGTTGTGGGATGCAACCTCAAGCTTTTCATATAATTTTAGAAACTCCTAAGAAAAATAAATGAAGCTAAAACCGAAATTAGAACTACAACTTGATAAATATATATGAAAAAAGCCCTCTTATTTACAAAATATAGCATAATTATAGGCTGTTTATTTTTTTACTAACCACTCAACTTGAATCATCAAACTTGGATGGGTCATTGCATGTACATAGTATTGAAAAAACAAACAAAACTAAAATCCCAAAAATAGCCTCCGAATCTGGATGAAAATATAGTCTCCTTTAAGAAGTTAGGAACAAGCTTAGGATATGATATTTTTAGCATATTTTATAATTATCATCTATCACCACTATATTTATAATTAGATGTTTTCATGGTTCTCCACGTTTATTGATGGTCTAGATAAAATATAAGAGCATGAATCCCAAAAATAGCTTGATACTTTTTGATTTCTTAAGCTTGATTGATGTAGTTAGGATGAATTCATGCATCCCCACATTAGATGTCAACAACAAGTGCTGTAATTGTTGGTTAAAAATAGCCATATACTACTATAGGAAGCCATCAAATTGTTCCACTTTGTTAGCACTTGACCTTCTCGATCTAAGCGTTGTGATCCACACATTTGTAACGAGAGTCACAATGTTTGTAGTGAAACAGGTCCAAATATTTGTAGGATCTTGAGATGAACTTGATGATTCTATTAACTCAACATTGGCTTTTGCAAGCTTATTATCAATAGTTATAAAGTCATATGCACTCATAATAGGTAACTTTAGCAATAAATTTCCCTTTACTATCTCGAGAGGTGATTGTTATTTTTGGATTTTATTCCCATAACCACTTTCTTCAAATTATCCATCCTTTCTTTTAATGTATTTGATTTTTCTTTTGTAGCATATATATCTCTAAAATTGTTAAAAATATCCTTCAAAACATGGTTAAAATTTGACCTTAGGGTCGAAGGTTGACTAAGTTGCAAATTTGTGGCATTGTCATCTTTTCTAGATTCTTGTAAAGAAACTTTAGCCATTTTCAAAGATGCTTCCATCACATTGAAAGGATCAATCAATGGTTCTCCTTATTTAGCTCTTTTCATTGATACATCCATAATTTCTTCCTCTGTCCTTAATAAAATATCCTATCTTTGGGCTTTAAATTTGTTTATTGTAACTTGTTGTAGCTTCTTCTCATTTTTATTAATAAATAAACAAAACTCTAGGGGTTGTTAAGCAAGATACCGAGATTTCTTTGTTAGTTTTTGTTATTTCCACTATTGTTTTGTCAATTTCACTTACTTTTTTAAAATTTCTACCACTTACTCAACTACGGATGAAATGATGATAGCTTAAGTGGAAGGTGTCACAATGGGATTCAAGACAATGGTGGTATGAGTGAATTATGTTACTATGGGATTACCCATAGGAGGATCAATGAAAAATGGTTGCGTTGGTTGAAAAATGTGTATTTGAATTGAGATTCTAGGCATGGGAAACCTAAGAACATACTAAATTTCTTGCCTAATTTGAGATGTATGAAGTGGTGAAAAAGGCATAGATACATTTATAACTTTATATATTAACATCTCCATAAAGGATATGGGTTTTGTAATGGATCTTCCCATTTTAGGTCTAATAATGGTTGTTAAAATATATTAGATGACAAGGATAACCTTGGTTAGGTGGTGGTAGTAGAGAAAATAAGGGAAGAGGAAGAAGAGGCGATTAATGGAGTAATAATGGGAGAAAGAGGAGGTCACATGGCAACTGTGGATGTAATAGAGGATATGATGGGAGAAGTGGAAACAACCACCATGCATGAAACAACAATGGAAATCACAAGTGAATTAGGCACAGTATAACTCACCATCATAGTAGTGCGGAAATGTTGTATCTTATTGCAATAGGGCCATGAGAAGTGAGCCATATCACGCTCTACATATTTGACCATGTTAAAACTTGATTATTTCCATTTTCCTTTATTCATGTGGATTGTCTTCTCCCCACTTATTTGTCCCATTGTTGAAAGAATTAAAACCGATGGCAATGATGCCATTTAAGACCCTAAACTCTCCTATCCCAATTATATAAAGGTAGAGGCCTTGCTTGTCACACTTTTTGATTTTTATACTAAGGGGTAGGAGGAAAAAACCTTAATATATTTATTTGTAGTTTTTCTTGTAGCATGTTTTGACCTAGATGAATGTAAGATGGTGTATCCTTGATAACAATGTTGCGATAAGTTTAGCTATCACTCCATCCATACATTTATGCATTAGATAATATGATTCATCATCGACATTAGATTAATCATAAGAGTGGGGGTATTTCTATCTTAGAAATCTCAAATGTATATTTAAATTTATGTGAGGATCCTAATTTCTATAAAGATCAACATCATTGTGAACATACAACGATTATGTCTAGAAAACAAGAAGAAGCTGGGTAGGTGGTAAATTTATATTTCCCTATTGTAAAAGGGAGTAATGATCATGGATTCTTATTCACTCCTCTGCACCATCCTCCTATACCATTATCAAAAATCCATGCTAATTTTATAGCAGCCAATCTATAAAGAAAATTTCTAGGAAATTTATAGCGATTTCTTAGATTTCCCTCTATCCTTATCAAGGTGCATGTCTCATAATACTAATAAGCTCAATTTTTTTTGATTGATTCTTTAACTCATGGAGAATATTTAGTGTTCCTACACCATGTATAGAAAAGTAAAGCGTGGGATAAAATACCTCACATATGTCCACAATTTCTTCGATCATGATGTGACTATATAATTTATTAAATCCTACATGCACGATAGAAACAATAGAAGTTAAAAGATCTATAAATGGTGGATTAATGGTCAAGAAAACACAAAACAAGCTCACCAAATATAATAGCATAATTAAATTCTTCCGTACTACAACCATATCCTAACACACCTTAAAATTTAACTTTAGGAGTTCTTCAAAGTTGACTTGTCCTTAGTATCATACTCAACAAAAAGAAATGTGTCGATTGACATGGTAATCCTTTTCTACTCCATAATCATTTTTGTATGACCATTAAAACCCTAAGTTCTTTTATAACTAGTGCAAATGAGAGGTTAATTTTTTTCTTTTCTTAACCCTATACGAGTCAATGGACCAACCTCTTAAGTTTACATACACATCTCCCTCATTCATATGTTCTTCCATGTATCTTGATTATATGATAAAGTTGAGTAATTCATTTTATACATACCCCTAAAAATGCCACTTGTGGCCATACCAATATTAGATCCTGAATCATTGGATATGATTTTCCAATCATGAAGGGTGAAAACTATGAACATGTCTGCGCAAATAGTTCATCACATGGAAAACCTCATATTTATCTATAATATTGTTGTTTATGGTGAATTTTGGTTAAGTGTTAATATGTTGAAATACCAAAAACTCAAATAAGGAAGGATTTACCAATACTTGTCTTTGAAAAACACAATGTCGGGATGATCGAACATGGATAATGTAAAAATATCCTCCTCTCTCCAAGTGAGAATACTTGTACACAAACACAACTAAACAAACAAATATTATATAAATATCATAATGAGTTGTTTGGAAAATGTTGATCCCAAGAATCCGAAGAAATTCCTTGAAAGGTGTTAACTTGTTTGATACAATTAAGTGATTTAATAATGATAATATAAATGCAAAATATATATCAAAACCTAAGGGGATGGAAAGATCCTTCTCCGCGTTGTAGGAAGCCTAGGCTAGGGCCATGACAAGATCAAAGTCGAGAATTAATCAAACCAAAATTTCTCCACAACTTCATTTTCTTCTTGTATGATCTCGAGCCGATCTTCAATGTCTTCAAATTCTAGTGTGAGAGTGATAGCACATAAGGTAAGCTCATGTGTGATATCAAATTATTCCTACACAAAGGGTTTTAGATGACTGAAATGTCATATATGCTAGTGATAGTATGTGAAGGACCTGAACAATCATCTATAGAATATACATCTTGTAAACAACTGATTAGATCAAATTATATTATTGAAAATATGATAGATGCTATAAATGACTAACAAAAATAGGGATCGATGGTGATCGGGGTCAATATGATTGTTTTGATAAATGAATATTAAAATAGATAATAATAAATGTTGGATGAAGATTGATGATGTTAAGGTGAACTAGAATGAGTCTAGAAGACCACGAGATTCAAAAATATAAATTTAGATGTGTTTGTAAGGAAAATGAGAAGCACAGAGGCTATGGATACTATAGTCACAAAATCATGCACTTTATACATTTATTTATCTTGGTCTCATACTATTATTTAGAAGGTTCTTGAGGGAAGAAAGTACTAATTAACCCCTGTCATTTGGAAACTTTATTTTATTCTATTTTTCATTATGAACCTCTTGTACCCATATGCCCAATCATATTATGTCATCCCACGTCATTTTATCCTTGAATGGGGCACCTAGTTTAGTAATGGGGAGTGTGTGGGCACCGTGGTCCCACTAGGGGTGTCTGATCCTTCAGAGCTTTCTGCCACTTTCTGGACTCTTTCTATCCTTTTGACATCTTTATATTTCTTAGGGTCAGCCTTTTCAAGGTTAATTACAAAATTAGACCAAGAGAACCTATAAATATAAAGTTAAGAGACCATAATGAGGTACCTAGCATCACTTACTACTATCACTCCATCTAGAGTTGCATCCATCTATTGCATTAGATATCACTTGCATCCACATAGCTCCATCATCAAGGTATAATGTTAGGACATTTGCATCACACTTCATAGGGAGGGATTCTATTCTATTCCATGCACACATTTTATTACATTTTATACACATAGTTATTGTTTTTTACTTCACAAAGTGTGACTGGCACAAGAGAAACCCAGGGCATGTTCACACACATTTGCACATAGAACTACATCGTGTATGAGATGTAGTGCAACGCTTAGTTAGTAAGTCCACTATTGTGGCAGTTTGTGAGACAGTCCAACCCCTTCATATGCATTATTATTTTTAGGGTTTGATGCTTGTTTGGGGTTTTATAGGACTTTCTTTCATCTTGGAGTATTTACTGACATCTAGCGCAGGACAACGGAGTTGTTGTGACACATGTGCAAAGGTTCCAGTCATCTTTTATCTCTGTGAAGACTAGTTTCGAGCTTTTACACGACCACGGTGCCCAGTTATAGACTAGATCTCCCACAGGCGCCCTTGTCCTCCTTCGGTGCTCCAGGTTTAGCTAGATCCATCCTTTTCAAGACTTACGCACAGTCATTCCCGCTCCCGATTTATCTAGTTACCTCTGCGACACTATCAAGCATGCATCATTTATCTGTGAGTTCTTTCCTCTTTCTTCTTGCACATTAGGGTTAGCATTTCATTTTGCATAGTTATTTATCTCATTTACATTATTATATACTTTGCATTTATTTACTTTATTACAACTTTTCATAAATTAGATTAACTATCCCCATACTACATAGTTAGTCTAATTTTAGTTAATCATTTTGGTGAACCCGACTTGTTCATTCACACTTCCACCTTCTTCATTCCTAGGCTTGAGTCATCATGAATATCTCAATCAATGATTACTTGCTTGCAAATCCTGATTTATTACATAGAGTACAACATTTTCTTTACTACTACCCATATTCATGTCGACATGCATCCTAATTCGGTTTATCAAGCATTTGTTGATGCATTTTCTCCACATCTAGTTTTCAAGTCTAACCTTCCCACTGATGTTCACACTTTTGATAATGACCCGCCTTTACATATCATATCTCACATTCATAATGTCGTTGTTAAGCACACTCTTATTGATAATGGATTTGAGCTTAACTTGTGTCCTATGTCATTCCTTGAAGTTTTAGGTCTCTCCGCTTGTGACATTAGCCCATCTAGTATTTCATTGCGTGCTTATGATGGCTCAGTCCGTCCATGTCTTGGTCACATTACATTTCCCATTACTGTTGGTCCAAAGACTATCCACACTGTCTTCTTTGTTTTTGACTTCCCCGTCTCCTATAATTGTCTCCTTGGTAGGCCATGGCTTCATGCCATGCAAGCGGTCACCTCCACTGTACATCATTGTGTAAAATTTTTACATGAGAACATGGAGTATACCATATTTCATGACCGTGACCCCTTCCAATATTGTGATTGCGCTCCTAATACTATTCTTCCCATTCCACACACAAGATATTACTAACGATCCCCAACCTATCGAAGAACCACCCCACCTACCACCACTTGACGGTACCATTTGTGTGATAGATGCAGTTCCTTCTATGCCACTTGTTACTACTACTACTATGATTCCTTATCAAGGGCTTGTCTAACCTATGGATGTCACTCTATCACATCCACCTTCTCATGCACCACCTACCTTAGCACGCCCACCATTCACTTGCATGCTCTTCATGAATGGTTCATATTGGGAACACATTCCATTTGACCCTACATGCGATGTCACTATATGTACACATGAGGGCTTGGCTCACTTAGGCCTTACTTTCGAGGACCTCCACCCTACACCGTATGCTCCTCATCTTTATTATGGGTATGTCATCATCACTGCCGCTTATGGTCTTCATATCTTTCATCTCACAATCTTTCTTGCACGTAGCCATCGATCTTCACCACTCACATTAGGAGAATCTTGGATTACTTATATTGGAGGCACCTTAGATCCTAATCACAAAGACATTTCATTTCCTATGTCGTTTGGTCATATTTTCATCTGTAATAGCTCTTTCCTAGGTTATACACAAAATATAACTCATTGTTATGTGCACGGCTTCCCCTTTACTGATTGCCCATAATATTTCCTAGGTTATGGGCATGTACACCTTACACCTCAATGGCTCACTATGCGATTAACTATAAATTGTTGCTTATCAGGTTACTAATACTTACCAATTCAATTATGACCCGGAGGATGATGATATTCTCGATTACTTTACATGACTTCCTTAAATACACTTTGGGGGCATAACATCTTACCTTTCCCCCCTCACATATTCTTAGCATAGTTACATTTATCCTTATCATATTTTTCCTACATTCATCTTCTCACATTAGGCATATTCATCATACATTCTAGCGTCATTACCCGACGACACACACTTTGGTGCTATGGTTCACACTTGACTGTTGAGGGATTATGACACATGAACCTCACACACTGCACATCAATACCATACATATCACTAGCATATTATCATCCATACTACCTTTTACATTTCTTCACCCCTTTGCATATTACACACTGATCGTTTACGTATTTTTCACATTACATACACTCATCATACACATATTTCTAGTCTCGCATACCTTACATTACATTTCTTACATGGGTATCTTCATCATCATATACATTTACACTGTCTACCTTGCATTTATAGGCATATTCCTTACATAATGTGTCTCCTACTAGTTGTCATCACATTTACATATTGGGCTTGTCACTCATATACACTATGCTTGATTATATTTATCACATATCCTATTCATCCTACATACTACATGATATTACATTATATTATGCATTTCCACACCACATTCATTTACACTGTCATCTATGCATCTCATATAGGTTTCATACATCTTTCCTTTAGATCCTCTCTTACCATATTACTAGACATATACATATTGTTTACTAACCTTACGCTACACTATAATCATTACACACCACATTTCACCATACAATACGTGTTATACACCCTAAATTCTACATTTAGTATACAATATTTTGACATTCACGTATTTACACATCTTACATTATGATAGTCGTCATTAGGCATACATCATTGTCTACGTGTCTTATATCCTATCCTATATACTTTGCATGATTTGTTTGTCTACATACCATACATATTTCACCATGCATTTTCACACATATTCTACATATTATACTAGTCTTCATCATATAGGAGTATAACATTACATTTCTATTCTATCCACATACATTACTTATTGTTCCATGCAAGACATCTTACAAATTTTATGCGTTGTTGTCGCCCTCGAAATCCCCTTCATTTTCCAAGGCAAATTCAAAAATTTTGAGTCGCTCATCTGCAACTTTGCCCTGAGTGATTTAAAATCTTTCAAACCCCATGGTTTGATATATTCTTCGTTTTCCGTGAAAATATTTTGGGTTTGATTGTTAATCTTCCTTGTGGCTATGGATCATGTTTTGGCCTAGTTTTGTTTGTCTTTTCTCTATCCATGTTCGAAAAAATTGAAACTTGGGTGTAAATTGCAGGTTTTTCCTTCAATTTCCATTTTTCCCACAGTCGTGAATGATGGGCATTTCTTCCCCATCAAATTTTGTGCCCCAACATCCATGAGTACGTGGACATTTCTAATTGGATGTGGCAGATGGATCCTTTTGCGAACTTAACACTTTTTGTTCTCTTTTGGAAAAAGTATCAATTTGGCCCCTCGGCCCGAAGGATTCTGATTGGTTGTTCGGGAAAATGAAGCGGCGGGTCCTTTTTGGGAACTTAGCACTTTTTTCTAACTTTTGACAAAAATATCAAGTTCCCCCATGACCCGAAATTCCCGATTGGCTATTGTTTGTGACGAGGATAGGCGGGAAGGTGGACTCTTTTGGTGCTTTGAGGTAGTTTGGAAATGAAAAAGAGTTAAAGTATAAATTAACCCCTTGGGCCCGCCAAGGGACACATGGCCATTTTTTAGTGCAAAGCGGGAAGGCGGATGGTCGAGACACTTTTGAAAATTTACCCTTTGTTTCCAAAAGAAGGATTGAAGTTTTAAAGTGAATCGTAACTCTTGTAGCCATTTAGGTAATGCCACGTGTTCATTCATGCATTGAAAAGTCAAAGTGGGAAGGCGGATCGTTAGAGTGCTTTGAGGTTTTTGTGCTTTATTTTGGTGAAAAGGAGTTAAGTCATAAAATTGAAGTGCTTCCCCACCGGTCCATTTGAAAGTTATAAAGTTAAGTTGTGCGTTGAAAAGTCAACAACGGGAAGGCGTTTTGAAGTTTTGTGCCTTTTTTGCTAAAAGGGATTAAAGTTTCAAAGTGAATCGCAACGCCACAACCACTCAGATGATGCCACATGTCAATTCATGCGTTGAAAATTCAAAGCAGGCTGGCGAAGAACTTTAAGTTTTTGAGCATTTTGGTTAAAAGAAGTTAAAGTTTCAAAGTGAAGTGTAACTCATGCACCACTTAGGTGGGGCCACATGTCATGTCATGCATTTGAAAAGTCATCAGCTGAGAAGCAGGCTAGTGGAGAACTTTAAGTTTTTGAGCCTCTTGTTTGGAAAATTTAAAGTTGTAAAAAGTGAGCCACGACTCCGTCACCACTCACTCGATGCCACGTGTCCAACTTGGTGGACGAACGGGGAAAAATATCAAAAAATGAAAAATATCTCTAAAGTCTCAAAATGTGAATGGCATCCCCGTGTCCATTGAAATTTTGATCTTTCCACATGGACAACTCATATTTGAAGTTGTAAAAGGATCAATGGCTCATATTTAAACGGTTTTGAATGGCCGTGTTATAGAGGATCTCCCTCTTCCGCCATTAAAGTTTATTCAGAATCAAGAAATTGAAAGGTTGTAAATGATTAAAAGGAATTGCAACTATTGTAACCGTTTCTTGATGTTTATTTAATGGTCTCTTGACACCATTGTAAAGGTTGGAATTATGAGACTCTGCGGGTGTAATTTGAATTAAAGAAATCAATACATAAGTTTTCCCCTTCTTCCTCTCGCTTCTCTTTCTTTCCTTGTTCAAATTTGTGAATCATTCATCTTTGCATGCTAAGAAACTTTGTGTTCTTGTTATTTTGATTTTGGGAACTTTGTGTCTGTGAAATCAATTCTTTCATAAACGTGAATGATTTCATTCTAGTATCTCATTGGCTCGATACGCATAAGGGTTTTCTCTACTAACTATTTTCCCTGAAAGTATTGTTTTCTTCCTTCTCTCCCATCTCCTTAATTCCTCTGTTCTTCTGTATTGATAACCTTCCTGGTATAAAACACATTTCATGATATCATAAATCCACATTTTGATGCAAATTGTACATTTGTACATAGGTTTTTCTGTTTGTTTTCAATAAGGGAACCTCTCCCATTAAAGAGGAGGGACTTTCTATCCCCTGACTATGGTTTGTTTAAAAGTACATTTTATAAACCCAACAGTTTTTGGCGACTCTGCTGGGGATTCGTTTCAACGATTCCTTTTCAAAAGAACAATTTCTTGATCATTTCTGATCTGGCGACTCTAAGATACACTCATGGTAGAAGAGCTCTTGGAATTGAAGATTCTAATTTTCAACTTCTGGAGCAACAAGGCTTCCCTCTTCCTCTAGCAAGAAGAAATAGAAGAACAAGGTCTGTAAGCACTCCTCTTATTGAAGATAGAGTTTCTGAGAATAACACTCCTCAAGAACAACCCAGCCCTAATCTTCGTGCCCTAATTCTTGTTGGTGTTTCAGTTCCTCTACAAACAATATTTCCAAGGATGGCAACACCTTTTCCTTGGGGACAACGGGTTGGGCCTCTTGCCCTTCCTCAACCTTTGCATGAGTTACCTAGGGGTAATAGAAAGAACTTTCCCAAATTCAGAGGTGATGGAAAAGTGCACCCAGATGAACACATTGCAACCTTCATTGTTGCATGTGGGGTCCTTGGGGTTGAATATGAAGATGTCTCTGTCAGGATTTTTGTGGAGACATTGCAGGACAATGTTGTTGATTGGTTTTATCACCTTCCTATTAGGACCATCACCGATTGGACCTCAAAGACAACGAGTTTGAACAATGTTTTAAACTGCTTTGAGGTTGTGCATGCTCTCCTGGCACAACTTTCTCAGATCAAGAAGGAACCACATGAACCCATGAGGGAGTTTATGGCTAAATTCAAAAAACTGATAAAAAAATTCCACAGGCCACTCACCCAATTGATCAAATTCAAAAGTGTTTCTTCCTTAATGCTCAGTTACCTAAAGTGAGCTATGCCCTAAGGAGAGCTAATCTTGCAACTCTAGATCTTGATCAGAGATTAGCTATCAGTGTTGAAGATGATCTTATCATGTCAGGGAAATTGAAAAGAGAACCCTCCAATTCTAAAGCATCTTCTTCTTCCTCTTCTCCTGGAGCCAATTCAGATCAGTTGGTGTAGAAGTTGGAAAATGATCTCATTTCCATCAAAAAGCAATTGGCTCAACATGCCCCTACCAAGATATTCCAAGGAAGAACTTTCAGCCTAGGAATAGATTGCCTACTTCTCAAACTAGATTGGCCATTGAAGGTCCACCTCTCAAGGTTCCAGTCAATGCAACCTGTGAAGTTCAAGAACCTGATGATGAGGAGGCTAATGAATACTATGCAGAAGAAGAAGAAGCTGATGAAGAACTGGAGGAGCCTGGTGGCTCTAGAGTGCATTTCCTCACCACTGAAGGTGTAGATGATGAAGATGAGTATGATGAAGTAGTGGTAGATATGAACAGTGAGTCATATGTTGTTATGACTCGAGAGCAGACCAACAGAAAGAAAAGGTGGTGCAACATGCAAAGAAATCCAAGGAGTATCCTATAACCATTCCAGTTGTTGCAAGAAGAGGAGCTCCTGTTCCCACTGCCTCCACACAAAAGGTGAGTTCTGCTAGTCCTTCTCCCTCTACTTCTACTTCTAAAAATTCTAGTCCTTTAGTTCCAAAGAATGATAAACCTAAAGCTGATAGGCCTAATGCTCCTCAAGTTCCAAGTAGTGATGCCCCATCCACCTCTGGATCCTTTGATATAATTGACCATCTCAAAAAGACCAAGATTCAGATTTTAGAGGTAGAGTTTTACCAAACCCATCCCAAAGCCTTTGCTAAAATGGTAAACTTTGTTAATTCTAAATCCAAAGCCTCATCCCATACTTCTAAAGGCCTTTTTCCCACTCCTTCTTCCACATCTCAACCAAGCCTTGTGGCTACAGTCACTTCCCTAATGAGAAAATCAAACCATTTTATGTGACTCTCCTCATAGCTAGCCACAAACTCAGTAATTGTGTCATTGACTCTGGTGCATCAGACAATGTGATGCCTGCCAAAGTGGCTCATGCTTTGGGCTTGACTTTAACATGCACCTATGGTTCCTGCTATTCCATGGAGAGTAGGGAAGTACCCTTGGTTGGAAGAATCAAAGATGCACAAGTAGCTTTTGTTGCTTTTCCAGAGAAGAAGGTCTTGGCCACTATTTTGGTAGCTGATATTCCTCCCTCCTATGGTATGTTGTTGAGTAGGAATTTCTGTAAGGATGTAGGAGGTGAGATTCAGATGGATTGGTCACATGCTTTGATCCTGTCAATGGAAAAATGAAGAAGTTGCTCCCTGAGAAACAAACTAAATACATTGTGCAAAAGACAGATGATCCAAAGGCACAAATACTTTATGAGGACATAGGGCATGGTAACTACATGATTATGTCACAAGATGAGGCAAGTCTTCCTAAGGAAGTGATTCATAATCCTAATGGCATTTGGACTTTGGAATTTGATGGCAACTGCTCTTCAGCTGGTTCTGAGCTGGTGTGGTGCTTTGATCTCCCAAAAGATAAGATTCATCCTTTTTCCTTCAAACTTCAATTTGAAAATACAAATAATACAACTGAGTATGAGGCTCTCATTCTTGGTTTGAACATGGCAAAAGAAATGGGAGTAAAGAATCTTCTTTCTCATGGTGATGTTGAGCTGATTGTGAAACAGTCGAGATCTTTACTAGGTCAAGAACAAAAGATTGAAACATTATATAAATTTTGTCTGGGATTCTATTGAGTTCCTTGATGCTTTATCCATTGAGGCTATGTCAAGGGAAAGGAACACTAGAGCTGATTCTCTAGTTATCTTTGGATCTTTTTTTATTCCTCACCTGGATTTCTCTCAGGAGAAATTTACCATTGAAATGATTCATAGGCCCAGTGTGCCTGATAATGCAAACAATTGGTAGGTCTTTAATGATGATCAACATGTGCTCTCTTTCTTGGAGCTTAGAGATAATTTTGATCAGCTGTACTTTGAAGGAAGTGAAAATTTGCCTAGAGAGTGTGTATCCTCCAATGAAGAAGGTGTCAAGAAGAGATGGATCAAGATGGCTGCATCAAATTGAAAGGTAACAAGATCCCCAAGGGCTGGTAAGTTTGGAAGAGTTGTTTGATAAACATGATAGATACATTAAGTCTAAAGCTTCCAAAGGAGCTCGACAGTCTGCTGAATGTGAAAAGGTGAACATTGGGAGTCTTGAAGAACCCAAGTTGGTAAACATTGGAAAGTGTTGCACTCAAGAGGAGAAGAAGAAAGCAATAAATATGTTAAAAAGGTATGCTGATGTTCTTGCATATTCATATGATGACCTCAAAGATTTCCAGCCAAAGGAAATGTAACATTTCATTCCTCTAGAAACCTGGGATCAAACCTTTCAAGAAGAAGAAACAAAGGAAATACAATCCCAAAGTGGCTGATACTATTTAACAATAGATACGAAAGCTCATCAAGGCAAGGATTATCTTCCCAATACACCATTCTACGTGGATTGCCAATATTGTGCCTGTGAGGAAGAAGAATGGTGAGATTCGGATCTGTGTTGATTTTACGAATTTGAATCAGGATTCTTTGAAAGATAACTATCCTCTCCCTATGATGGATCAAGTGTTACAAGATGTAATAGGATCAGAGATGTTATCTATGTTAGATGGATTCTCAGGATATAATCTAGTGGAGGTCAATACTATAGATCAACACAAGACTACCTTCACTACTCCTTGGGGCACGTTTGCTTACAAGAGGATGCCTTTTGGTCTCATCAATGTTGGTGCCACTTTTCAGAGGGCCATGGACTTGGATTTTGGAAGCCTAAAGGGAAAATGCATAGTTGTGTACCTTGATGATTTAACTGTATTTTCCAAAACCAGAGTAGATCACTTTCAACACCTTGAAATAGTCCTCCAAAAGTGTAGAGACCATGGGGTTTCTCTCAACCCTAAGAAGTTTGTCTTTTGTGTCACTGAAGGTAAGTTGTTGGGACATATTGTTTCCAAGGAAGGAATCAAAATTGATCCTGAAAGAGTTCTAGCAATCCAGCAGATTCCCCTCCCTACCAGCAAGAAGGGTGTTCACTCCTTCTTTGGCAAGATCAATTTCCTGAGGAGATTCATCCCAGATTTTGTTGAACTGACTATGAGCATTGCTCAGATGATGAAAGGGAAGCATAGTTTTGGTTGGTCCTCTAAAGGTAAAGAATATTTTTAGGGTATTAAGAAATCTATTTCTAAGACTCCCATCTTAGCATGTCTTGATTTTAGCGAATATTTCATTATCTATTGTTATGCTACGGTAAAGTACGTTGTTGTTGTCTTGACTCGAAAAATTCTGAAGATCATGAGCTCCCAATTTCCTTCATGATTTATGTCCTAAATTCTCATGAGTTGAAGTAAGCTATGATGGAGAAACATGATTTTGCATTGGTCAAAGTTGTCAAGCGCTTTCGGTTCTACGTTCTAAAATCTCACTCTGTTGTGCTTGTGCACGATCTACACCATAAAATCTATTCTTACACAACAAGAGTTTGGAACTAAGAGAGGCAATTAGGTAGAAAAATTTCAAGAATATGATCTTGACATCAAGCCAACAAAGCTAATCAGGGGTAAAGGCTTGTGTGAACTCATTGTTGAAGGAGCTGATAAGGAATTGTCCCAAGAGGTAGTGATGTTCCTGTTGTTCTCTTCCTTAGTTCAACAGATGAATGGTATGTGACATTGCACATTTTCTCACCTATGGAGAATTTCCTTCCCATTTGAATGCCAAAGAAAAGAGAGCCATCAAGCTGAGGTCTGCACAATATGTGTTGTGGGAGAATGCTTTGTTCAAATGAGGCATAGATGGAAGATTCTTGAAATGTGTAGACAAAGAGCAACAAAAGAAGTTGTTCTCAGCTTTTCATGACCAAGCTTGTGGAGGTCATTTCTCTTCTACTGTCACTACCCACAAAATCCTTCGTGTTGGATACTACTAGCCCACATTGTTCAGAGATGCATCAAAATGGGTAGGTAAGTGTGAAGCTTGTCAAACTTTTGTTGGGAGACCTAAGTTGGTTGCTTTACCTCTCAAGCCAGTAGTGATTGATGAGCCTTTTCAACAATGGGGTTTGGATTTCATTGGAACACTCAATCCACCTTCTAGTGCTTTGGGAATACTCATGTGTTAACTACCATAGACTATTTCACAAAGTGGGTGGAAGCCATCCCAGTCAAAAGTACTACTTCTGAGGTAGTATGTAATTTCATCAAGGAGAACATTTTGATAAGGTTTGGGATACCAAGCAAGATTGTAACTGATAATGCTTCCAATTTTTCTTCTGCTGAGATGATGGACTTCTGCTATGGTTATGGAATCTCCCTTGCTCATTCTTTAGACTACTACCCCCAAGGGAATGGACAAGTAGAATCAATAAATAAGAACTTGGTGTCCATTGTTCGAAATCTTGTCAATGAATCTCATAGGAATTGGCACAAGAAACTTTATGATGCTCTTTGGGTTGATAGGATTACACCTAAAAGAGAAATTGGAATGTCTCCTTTCCAAGTGGTGTATGGTGTTGAAGCCCAACTGCCACTGACAGTGGAATTACCAGAATTACACTTGATGAAGGCCATTGAGGATTTAAGCTTCACCAGTTCCCTAGGCAAAGGATCATGTACCTTCAGAAGCTGAATGAAGATAGAATGCAAGTTTTTGACAGAATTTCAGCTCATCAACAAAAGGTGAAGGCTCTGTTTGATAAGAAAGCTAAACCCAGAGTTTTTCAAGTGGGAGACATTGTCCTGTTGTGGGACAAAAGACACGAGCCTCGAGGAAGCCATGGTAAGTTTGACTCTCTTTGGCTTGGTCCTTTCAAAATTAGGCATTTTTCTGGAGAGAATTCTTTCTATCTGGACTATATGGATGGATCTCCTCTCCCACTTCCTTATAGTGGGAAATATCTGAAGTTGTTCAAGTCCTAGGTGATTAGGCGGTCCCCCTGTATATTATGTATAGTGTTTTGGTTTTGGTTGTTCCTCTGTGTTTTGGTTTTGTTTTTTCCCTTTCCTACTCCTTGTTGTGTGTGGTTTTCATTTTTGTCTTCCTTTTTGGTTTGTTTCCCTTTCGTGTGTTTTTCCTCTATATTGGTTTTTCCTTTGACTCTATTTTCCCAATGGATAAGGCACTGATTTATTTTTCCCAAAGTTTTCTATGGTTCTTGATCTTACATCGTTCCTCTATCAAGTCATCCCCAGAAAGAGCCAGTTGTTGTCGCCCTCAAAATCCCCTTCATTTTCCAAGGGAAATTCAAAAATTTTGAGTTGGTGCTCGTCTGCAACTTCACCCTGAGTGATTTAAAATCTTTCAAACCCTGTGGTTTGATATATTCTTCGTTTTCCCATGAAAATCTTTTTGGTTTGATTGGTAATCTTCCCGTGGCCGTGGATCATGTTTTGCCTTGGTTTTGTTTGTGTTTTCTCTGTCCATGGAGAAACAAATCAAAACTCGGGCGTAAATTACAGGTTTTTCCATCAATTTCCATTTTTCCCATAGTCGTGGATGACGGCATTTCTTCCTCATCAAATTTTATGCCCTAACATCCATGACTACGTGGACATTTCTAATTGGATGCGGCATAACATATCCTTTTTGTTAACTTAAAACTCTTTGTTCTCTTTTGGCAAAAAGTATTAATTTGGTCCCTCAGCCTGAAGGATTTTGATTGGTTGTTCAAGAAAATGAAGCGTGAGACCCTTTTTGGAAACTTATCTCTTTTTGCTAACTTTTGGAAAAAATAGTAAGTTCCCCCCACGACCCGAAAGTCCCTGATTGGATACTATTTGGTGGAAGACGGAAGGTGCATATTTGGTGCTTTGAGGAATTTTGGAAGTGAAAAAAGAGTTAAAGTATAAATGAACCCCTTGGGCCTGCTAAGGGACACGTGGCCATTTTTCAGTGTAAAGTGGGAAGGCGGGTCATCAAGACACTTTTGGAATTTTACCCTTTGTTTCCAAAAGAAGGATTAAAGTTTTAAAGTGAATTGCAACTCATGCCCATTCGTAATGCCACGTGTTCAGTCATGCATTGAAAAGTCAAAGCGGGAAGGTGGATTGTCGGAGCGCTTTGAGGTTTTTGAGCTTTGTTTTGGCAAAAATGAGTTAAGTCATAAAATTGAAGCGATTCCTCACTGGTCCATTTTAAATTTATAAAGTTAAGTTATGCGTTGAAAATTCAACAATGTGGGAAGCAGACTCATCGAGTGTTTTGAAGTTTTATGCCTTTTTTTCTAAAAAGGGATTAAAGTTTCAAAGTGAACCGTAATGTTGCAGCCACTCATATGATGCCATGTGTCAATTCATGCGTTGAAAAGTCAAAGCGGGCTGGTGAAGAACTTTAAGTTTTTGAGCATTTTGGTTAAAAGAAGTTAAAGTTTCAAAGTGAACCGTAACTCCACAACCACTCAGGTGAGGCCACGTGTCAAGTCATGCATTTGAAAAGTCAACAGTCGGGAAGCGGGCGTGACGGAGAACTTTAAGTTTTTAAGCCTTTTGTTTGGAAAAGTTAAAGTTGTAAAAGTGAGCCACGACTCTGTCGCCACTCATGTGATGCCACGTGTCCAACCTGGCGGACGGGCGGGCCAAAATATCAAAAATGACAAATCTCTCTAAAGTCTCAAAATGCGAATGGCATCCCTAGGCCCATTGCAATTTTGATCTTTCCACGTGGATGGCTCATATTTGAAGTTGTAAAAGGATCAATGGCTCATATTCAAATGGTTTTAAATGACCGTGTTACAAAGCATCTTCCTCTCCGCCATTAGTGTTTCTTCACGAATCAAGAATCTGAAAGGTTACAAATGATTAAAAGGAATTGTAACTGTTGTAACCATTTCTTGATGTTTATTTAATGGTCTCTCGACACCATTGTAAAGGTTGGAATTATGAGACTCTGCAGGTGTAATTTGAATTGAAGAAATCAATACAAAATTTTTCCCCTTCTTCCTCTGCTTCTCTTTCTTTCCTTGTTCGAATTCATGAATCATTCATCTTTGCATGCTAAGAAACTTTGTGTTCTTGTTATTTTGATTTCGGGAACTTTGTGTCTATGAAATCAATTCTGTTATAAACGCGAATGATTCCATTTTGTATCTCATTTTCTCAATACGCATAAGGGTTTTCTCTGCTAACTATTTTCCCTGAAAGTATTGTTTTCTTCCTTCTCTCCCATCTCTTTAATTCCTCTGTTCTTCCGTATTGATAACCTTCCTAGTATAAAACACATTTCATGATATCAGAAATCCACATCTTGATGCAAATTGTACATCTGTACATAGGTTTTTCCGCTTGTTTTCAATAAGGGAACCTCTTCCATTAAAGAGGAGGGACTTTTGTCCCCGATCGTGGGTTTGTTTAAAATTACATTTTATAAACCCAAAACTCGTCTAACATTGAATTTTTACATACTATATGATCTTAGGTATACTACACCTATCAGCACACTACACCGTAAATTTCATTACTATACATCAAGCATAATCACACGTTCTATTCACCTTACATTTTACACATTTTACATATCTTGCATTTGCATATGGCCACACACTCCCCATCACATGGTCAACTTTTATCATTACATATACTACATTGTCTTCTACGTGTTACACCCACTACCCGATGACACACTTTAGTTCCTCGGTCCATACTGACATCGATTACTGAGGGTTTACAAATCAAATGGTACTTCCACATTTGCTACTCGACCTTTCACCTTGCAGAATTCCTAGGTTAGTGACATACGCTTTAGGATAAATCGTCACCTATTCTATCATTTTCTAATGGTCTACACCTTAGGATACATGTTAGGAAATAAGAGATAAAATATGTGGAATAATCCCTCTGAGAATCACAACAAAGAGAAAATAATATGCAGAAAATATTACAGATCTCAAATAAAAGTGCAGAATAAATAACACAACACAGAGAGATAGTATTTAATGTGGTTCACCCAATTTGGGCTACGTCCACCAAGAATCACTTGCTCAGATTTTATTACAAGCCTCCACTCTCTCAATACAATACCCAAATCCATTTGGAGCTATGCTCAACAAACTCTACAGAATTCACACCCAAATTCAAAGCACATCTGTAATGCATTTTCTTGTATATGTATCATATGCATAAGATCATATAAATAGACAATTGCTTAAGCAGTTTGATACAAAACCGTGGGTATCAAAACCATGGGCAAAAACCATGGGTATCAAAACCATGGGCAAAAAACCATGGGTATCAAAACAATGGGTACCGAAAAACCATGGGCCCAAAAACAACCCATAACGGTTACCCATTACCCATGGGTTAATAAACCACCCATGAAAATTTGCTTCGGGGGCGGACCGCCATAAAAATACCTGAGTGTAACACATAGAAGGTGTACCACACTCTAACATGAAAATAGGCTCCACAAACATAACAATCTCCCACTTGGAGACTGATTTTCACTGAGCAAGCTTCTCAACCCTTCACTGTCATCCACGAAGGCCAACCAAAGCTGAACATAGCTTTAGTTTATCCCTTGTGACCACCTTGGTCATCATGTCTGCAGGATTATGACTGGTATGAATCTTCTCCAACTTCAACTTATCTTCCTCCAAAGCTGTCCTGATGAAGTGATATCTCAACTGTATATGCTTTGTCCTGGAGTGGAAAGCAGAGTTCTTAGCTAGGTGTATAGCACTCTGACTATCACTATGCAGCTTACATTCCTCCTACTTATGCCCCAACTCCTCAAGCAATTGTTGTAACCAAATAATCTCTTTGCTTGCCTCTGTGGCAGCAACATACTCAGCCTCTGTGGTTGACAAAGCCACTAGCTTTTGTAGTCATGAAATCCAGCTTACTTGCTGTCCCACCTATAGTGTAAATATAACATGTCGTGCTCCTCCTGCTGTCTACATCTCCAGCCATGTATGAATCTACATAACCACGTAAAGTGGTGTCTGATCCACTATAGCATAAAACTATCCCCATGGTCCCTCTCAAATACCGAAGGATCCACTTTACTGCTTGCCAATGCTCTTTACCTAGATCACTCATAAATCTACTCATAGCTCCTACTGCATGGGCAATATCAGGCCTAGTGCATACCATAACATACATCAAACTGCCAACCGCTGATGAGTAAGGTACCTTGGACATATGGTTTCTTTCCTGCTTTGTCTTGGGACACTGCTCCTTTGATAACTTAAAATGGCCTGCTAAAGGAGTCCCAACCGGTTTAGCATCATGCATGTTAAACCTATCCAATACCTTCTTAATGTACTCTTCCTGAGATAAAGTTAGCTTCCATTCCTTCCTATCCCGAGTTATCCTCATACCAAGGATTTGTCTGGTAGCCCCCAAATCCTTCATATCAAAGGATTCATTTAGCTATTTCTTGAGTACTTTTATTTCCTGCATGTTTTTACTTGCAACCAACATGTCATCAACATACAAACACAGGATAATATAACTTACATCCTAAAATTTCTTTGTGTACACACAATGGTCAAAATGACATCTGATATAACCTTTCTCCATCATGAAGCTATCAAACTTCTTATACCATTGACGTGGAGCTTGTTTCAGGCCATACAAGCTCTTCTTCAGTTTACACACCATCTCCTCTTTACCTTTGACCTCATAGCCCTCTCTTTCTTGCTGCATATATAGTTCCTCCTCCAAATCACCATGGAGAAATGTAGTCTTTACATCTAACTGTTCTAAGTGCAAGTCTTCTACTGCCACTATTCCAAGAATAGTTCTAATAGAAGTCATTTTTACTATAGGAGAAAAGATCTCATCAAAATCTATACCTTGTTTTTGTGCAAACCCCTTGACCACCAACCGGGCCTTATATATTTTCTTTCCTCCTTCGTCTTTAACTCTGTACACCCACTTGTTCTGCAATGCTCTTTTGCCTTCCGGGAGCTTCACTACATCCCAAGTCCGGTTCTCCATGAGAGACTTATGATCCTCATCCATGGCTTGCTCCCACTTCTTACTTGAAATCTACCTCGCATTGCTTCATCAAAGCTCTCTGGCTATCCACTATCGGTGAGTAATAAATAATAAAGAGAAGGAGAAAAATGTTCGTGTTATTTTCTTACCCTAGAAGACCTCCTCACTTTGTAGGATTTTGGGGTTCCTGTTGAGTCGGTTCTGACCGATTCATGGGTCACCGTCCTATCCAGAAGATCCTCTACCACCGCATATTCTTTCTTGGATTCTTCCTGTTTTCCTAATCTTTGTTTCTTATACATGAATTTCTCATTAAAGACCAAATCCCTAGACCGAATGATTTTCTTGTCCTTAATACTCCAACATTTAAATCCAAAGTCATCACCACCATAATCAATGAAAGTACATTTTTCTGATTTAGCCTCTAGCTTGGTCCTATCATCCTTGTCTATATGAACAAACACCTCGCATCCAAAGACTCTAAGAAATGAATAATCAACCTTCTTACCATACCAAGCCTCCTCAGGTATGCCTCCATCCAAGGCACTTGAGGGTCCTCTATTTATCAAGTACACAGCTGTGCTCACTGCTTCTGCCCAAAAAGAAAGAGGTAGTCCTGCATGTAACCTCATGCTCCTAGCATGTTCCATTATTGTTCTGTTCATCCTTTCTGATACCCCATTCTGCTGCGGAGTTCTTGGAACCATCTTTTGCCTGCGGATTCCATTCTTAGAACAATAATCATTAAATTCATTGTTGTAATACTCCCCTCCATTATCTGACCTGAGACATTTTAGCTTAAGACCTGTTTCATTCTCTACCAAGGCTTTCCATTTAACAAAAGTGTCAAATACATCATATTTGTTTCTAATACAATAAACCCAAAATTTCCTTGTTGCATCATCAATAAAAGTAACATAATAACTTGAACCCCCAAGAGATGATTCCCGAGCTAGCCTCACACATCAGAATGCACCTGCTCTAACTTACTCTCTTTCTTTGTAGGTCCAACCTTGAGAAACCTTACTTGCTTATGTTTCCCATATATGCAGTCCTCACATAACTCCAAACCTATTTCTGTTTATCCCGGAAAATTCTTCTTTATGATTTTCATGCCCTTATGGCTCATATGACCGAGCTTATAGTGCCATAATGTTGTATCTGCGAATCAAGCCACAAGATTACAATCATTAGTACTATTAGTGGATAAATACAAGGTTCCAACCTTCTTACCTCTTGCCACCACAAGAGCACCCTTGGTAACCTTCTAAGAGTCAGCTGTAAATATCACAGTACAACCATCACTTCCCAATTACCCCACCGATATCAAATTTCTCCTTAATGTAGGCACATGTCGACATCCTTCAACAACCATGTATTCCCATTCTACATCTTAACACAGAATGTAACCTTTTCCAACTATACTTATGAGGCTCATCATCACCAAGAAAAACATGCCCAAAATCCCCTTGAACATAATCAACAAAATAATGCCTATGTGGAGTAGCATGAAAAGAAGCCCCTGAATCTAAAACCCAAGATTCAATAATATTATGTAAAGAAAGAATCAAAGCATCCTGGCATACATTACCCGATGCCACATTTGCCTCCTTGTTTTCTTCCTGTTATTTCTTCTTGTCCTGAAGCTCCCAACAGTCCTTCTTTGCATGCCAAGACTTTCCACATTCCAACGTACAATCTTGCTCTTGGATTTTGACCTTATTCGATCTTTTGATTTTCCATGGTTTCCTCTATTATTTTGTCTTCCTCTAGTTTCCACTGTCAAAGAATTCCTTGAAGTAGAAGATTCCCAGAGCTTTTTCTTCACATTTCCTCGCTTAGAATCACCCCTACAACATCCTCAAACTTCAACTTCGAGTTAGCTAGAACCGAGTTTCTTACCGCCATTACTAGGCTATTCCAACTTTCAGGTAAAGAGCACAGAATTAATAAAGCCCTAACTTCTTCATCAAATTCTATTATAACCGAAGCTAGCATATTCACAACCGTATTGAAATCATTTAAATGATCTTCTACTGAACTATTCTCAGACATCTTCATATTAAACAACTTTTTCATTAAAAATATCTTATTAGAGGCAGAGGGTTTTTCATACAACTTCCCTAATGCATCCATCAGTTCTTTTGTAGTCTTTTCCTTTGAAACATTAAATAATACCGAAGATGCAAGACACATCCAGATCATTCCAAGTGCCTTCCATCTACATCTTCCAAAGACTGAAATTATACCCATTGAATTTATCAACCCTAGATCTTCCATCATTTGCCATAGCTCCCACTCAAGCTAAAAAATTTCCCTGTGATTCAACACTTCAACAAACCAAACCAAGCTTTGATACCAATTGTTAGGAAATAAGAGATAAAATATGCGAGAATAATCCCTTATAGAATCGCAACAGTAGAAACTAATATTTAGAAAATATTACGGATCTTAAATAAAAGTGCGTAATAAATAACACAACATAGAAAGACATTATTTAACGTGGTTCAACCAATTTGGGCTACGTCCACCAAGAATCACTTGCTCAGATTTTATTACAAGCCTCCACTCTCTCAATACAATACCCAAATTCGTTTGGAGCTATGCTCAACAAACTCTATAGAATTCACACCCGAATTCAAAGCACATCTGCAATGCATTTACTTATATATGTATCATATGCATAAGATCATATAAATAGACAATTTCTTAAGCAATTTGATATAAAACCGTGGGTATCAAAACCATGGGTATCAAAACCATGGGCAAAAAACTGTGGGTATCAAAAAAATGGGCACCAAAAAACCATGGGCCCAAAAACAGCCCATAACGGTTACCCATTACCCATGGGTTAATAAACCACCCATGAAAATTTGCTTTGGGGGCTTCACCCCCGAACCCCCCTAACCCACTCACCGGCAAGTGGGACCACCATAAAATAACCTAAGTGTAACACATAGAAGGTGCACCACACTCTAACATGAAAATAGGCTCCACAAACATAACATTACATCACCACTACATATTATTCATCTAGTAGTGACATACGATTTAGGATAAATCATCACTGTTACACCATTTTCTAGTGGTCTACACCTTAGGTTACATCACCACTCCCTCCTTACATTTTGTAGTGATATACATGTAGTGCTAAATCATCACTCATCCGTTCATCTTATAGTGATATACAATTAGGCTAAATCATAACTTATATGTTCATCTCGTTGTGATATACAATTTGGCTATAGGGTTCATGCACACCATCCCTAGGTCACATATCATCAACCTATACATACATATTCATTCATATAGAGTTAGAAATAACACACATGTCGACCATTTCTGATGACGCACTCTCATTTACATTTCATTCTTGATCACTTGAGGGGAAAAACAATGAACCTCATTACATACACTTCCATCCACTCGGGGCACACGGCTCCTATCAATAAATATTGCATTCCATTCCACTCATCCACAACATGTTGCATATTATAGTTATTTATATTATTTCTTATTTTTTCTTATTCATGTGAGATTTCTTACACATGCTAGTTCAATTACTTATATGTCATTTATCTATATCATACACACATGCATGTTCATGAATTTTTCTAGTTGTGATCGTAGATACAAGTCTCTTACATGCAACATGGATGCTTACCTTCTACGCTTCCTAAACTGGTTGCTTTGTGGGCATCCAAACTTTCATCCCTTATAGGTGATTTTGTTTCATTTTGTACTTAGTACTTTACATTACTTGAGTATAGATGATTTTGACATACTAGTTATCTTTCTAACATGCTACCGGGTGCTTCATGTGCATAATTTATTATGGAGGGATATTGGTTTCCATACTTGTTTGATTACATTATCTGTTATTGTTTGCGGGCCTTTCCCTATGTTTGGTGTGCACACTTTTTTATTGTTTGCAGCCATGATGGCCTTGTGTGTCTTGCGACATTGTGAGTTATGTCCCATGTTTGAACCCTATTTTGTGATACTTACTTGTCTTCTTGTTTTCTTAAATTACTTTTCTTGGTATCTTACACACTGTTTACATACCTCATACATTTTTTAATGCATGCATGCATGTTTACACTTGTCTTTGGCTATCCTTCTTGTTTGTGCGTGCCTTTGTTTCTTCCAAGCACTTTTCAGGGTTACTGAAAACATGTGGTTGGTCCTCTTTTGGGGCCACATTCTCCTATTAGTGATGACACAAGTGTCCCAAAAGAAGGGGGACATCATTTAGGGGTTTTTACATACTAACACAAAGATTCTACACTTGGTTCGGTTCGATTACATTCAACAAGTGGGTTTGGACCAGTCTACGTATCCCAAACATAGTGGATTTTATAGGACAGGGTGTCTTTAGCATTCTGGGAAGTAGTTATAGGCTTGGAGGTTACAGTGGGTGTGCCTCTCTACACTATTTTGTCCAATGGCATTGAATCGACCAAAAAGCTGGGACGTACAGAGATCTCTATACACATTTAGGGAAGAAGTTAGATCTTGGAGGACAAAAAGCCTTTCCTCCCTAGACTTCTTTGGCCTATGGCACAAGATCTCCCAAAAATTCAGTCTACAAGATATCTTTCTACACTCTCTCTCAACATGGATTATGTGCACATGTTCCATTTACATTTACATTTGTGTATTTTACATTTACATACACATGTTTATTTTACATGGCATTTTTACACTTACATATATACATATTTGACTACTTGATCGTTTTATCCTTGTAGGTGTGGCTGTATGAGTAGTCAAATGGGGGCAACAACAAGAAATAACAACAACACTCCATAACAACACACATGCTTTACTAACCATGTAGGTACACTACACACCGTAGTAGCTACACATGCGTTCCACCCTAGGTTCACTCTCATCAATTTTTCTTTGCACATTTTTCATCTTTAGTTTCCATGCTCCTCCATCTTTTTTTCATTCCACGCTTTGTCTAGTCCTTCAACACACCTTCTTCATCATTCTACATTAGTATCGAGTACGCATCTTTATTTAATTTATGTTCTTGAGGTTTCGCTCACCAACATAACGTGGGGAAAAATTTAGTCACAAAATCATGCACTTTAGACATTTATTTATCCCGGTCTCATACTACTATTATCACCGAATCACATCTACATTTTGCTTCCATTTTCACACATTATAAATTGTTCTTATTCCCTTCTTTTGGTGCATCACCTCTGTAGTGTATTTTTCCTTCATTTGCATGTTATTTCTCTCTCCTTGGTCCCTTGGAAATTATAGGATAGAGATAGTTAGTAGCTTCATCTCAGTAGAGTTAGTTTGCACTAGGATTAGGAAGAAGAACTAGCTTTCTTTGGAGGTCTATCTCAAGTAGAAAGTCCCACAACTTGGATATAGTACCCATGTTACCTAGTCACACCGTGAGATCAAGCACACACACTTGTGTAAATAGGAGTGTGCTTTGTAATTCAGTGATAACAATTCTAGCACGCTCGGTGGGACATGAAGAAATTTTTATTTTAGCTTCAACAATTTTGATGTGCTCTTGTTGTGAAATTCCAACTTGTAAGAGGATTTGAAATAACACATCTGGCGACTCCAAAATGGCATAATCCACTGGTTTCAGCAGTCCAAGCTTGGCATATTTATGAGAAGAATTCAAACAAGGTCAAGAACTAGAGAGGAAGGAATTTTTGAATACTTGCAACTATCTCTCGGGTAGAGGAAGAAGGGGAAGAAGATATCAAAGGTCTCCATATCCACCGAATAGAACACTATCAACACCTCCACCTGGTAGGCATTTCATCCAATCAACCAGAGTTCTTAGACAAATCATAATGGCACATCTGCAACAACCACCACAAGGGCCACCCCATCCCTATGTCAATTTCATCCAGCACCCAATTGCTCTTAAATCAAAAATAAAATTCCAGTTGCAACATTAAAGAAAATTCCATATTTCACTGGAGAGAACCATACAAATCTGATTGACCACATCCAAGACATTGCAAATGTTTGTGTAATTCACGAAATTGCTGAAATGGATGTTGTTGTTAAGTTGTTAGCATCCTCCTTTAAGGGTAAAGATTTGTAACTATTCAAGAGTCTAACAATAGGATCTATCCATAATTAGGACCATTTGTGCACATCTCTTCACAATCAATTTGGGGAGAAGAAAGACAACTTATCTCTATTGGAACAACTAACCACAATCAAGGGAGCACCAAATGAGTAGATGGCTGATTTCAACTTTAGGTTTCAAAGGACATGGGATAGAATTCCACTTGCTGTGAGACCAACAGTTAAAGGTGCCTTTCTATACTTCCTAAAAGCTCTAAATTCAGATATTACAATGATGATACAATCCATGAGAGGTACAACTTTACCCGTAGCTTATAGTATTGCCATTAGAGTTGAAAATTGTTTGATTCAAGCTGGAAAACTTGCACCTAGGCCACCCATGCCTCTTTATCCATAATTAGGAAGTCCAAGCACTAGTCAAGCACCTACATTAGCTCCCATTCCTGCCCCAAAAAATCAGATCTCCACTGAAGCTTCTACCTCATCTTCTAGTACCTCAAATGAGCTCCAAGAAGTCATGAAGTAGTTACAAAACTTAGGAAATGAGTTGGTGACAATTAAGAGGCAAAGCTCAAAATTTCAGGTCATATCAGCCTCAAACCCAACCCAATAGACCTCCGTATCAGCCTAATAGGCCACCCATTCAAAACAAAAACCAGAACCAAGTGAAACCTCCTGCTAATAGGTCATTTCAATCTTACAATTCTAATGTTGCATCCACATCTATAGCCTTGGTATTAGTGTAAAATAACATGGCTCAAGAATATGACTGGTGCTTCCCATGTAATCAACCTCATAACTAGTCAATGTGTTTCAATGGTGCTTTGAATCAAGCTCTTATGGTGACAACAATGGGTGTGGAACAAAATACATGCCAAGAAGTAAATCAATATCATGAAGTTACTCAAGAAGCACCTCTGAGTGAAACCACACTTGTCAATTGGTAGGTTGAATATTTCTATGGAATTAATCAAGCCCCTTGTCAAAGTGTAGAAACCAATACACACCCAAGAAAATCAATATTGGAGAAGGAAAGTCATACAATTCAAATGATCCACAACCCTTTATTACTCGGCAAGGTATTGGTAGCCAAAATGTAGCTCCCAATGTGCAAGGTCAGCCCAAACCACCTTCTAGACCAGCTCAAGTTCCGGTTATAACAACACATGTGCAAGAAAAAATGTGTAAATCAAGGGCAAATAGAGAGATATCTCATCTCCATTCAACATATTGAGTATATTAAGAAGACTAATGTAAATATCTCAATGTGGGAGTCATTAGCTATCCCAGGGAAAATAGACCTATTGCAAGATGCTATGGCAAATTATATGGCATCGAATCAATCATCCAAAGAGAAAGAGAAGGTACTCACCAATACAGCTCAATAAGGAGGAAATCAAGGAAGCCAACAAGGTAAAATTTGAATCCCCACCATTCTATATCTCATTGATCATTAGAGATAAGTTGGTGCATAATTACATGATTGATTCCGAGTAAGCAATTCATCATGCCGAAATAAATAACTGATCATCCGCGTCTTCAATATGAAGTATTTTCTAAGGGTGTAGTGTAATTGGATGGGACAACAGTAATAATAGTTGGAGTAATAAAATTATTGAACTTCACATTGCACTCATGTCCCAATGTGACCTTCTTGCAAGATGTATCAGTCATAGACTTACCACCACTCTTTTCATTATGTTTGTCAAGAGACTTCACTACTAAAATTGGAGGTTATTTTTCTACTTGATTGGTCACACATGTTATTTAGAACAAGGTATGGAGCTAAGGCTACAATCAGGTCCGAACCAATTAAAAATTTCCACATTGATCCTCATACACCGAATCCAATCAATGCAAATTGTTCAGCATTTGATCAAGAAGATTTCCCAAGCACTTATGAAGTGGATACCAAAGTCAAAATGATTCCAGGACTTAACTCTTGATGAATGGGAAAACAAGAGGCATGCATTTGATCCTTACAAGGAAATGGAGGAAGTTGAATTAGGCATTTATTACTTACATGAAGAGAATCCACCTCTCCCTAGCATCACCAAGCCAGATCACAAAGATGATAATGAGGTATGAAAATTATTCTTTGGTTCATGTAGCGGAGTAAGGTCTTTGGAGGAGAAGGAGCTATGCTTGTTTCACCACAAGGTATAAAATATTACTCAACTTTCCATTTTCAGTTCACTTTCTTAAACAACACAATTAAGTATGAAGCCTTGATCCACTAATTACATTGGTCAAGAAAGAGAGGTATTAACAACTTGTAAGTGTTTGGAGAGAGTGAGATAATCGTGAACCAAGTCGAGAGGAAAAATGCTTCTAATAATTATTTTTGAAGAACTACAAAAATCAAGTATGGGATCTCATTGAAGATTTCAAATATTTTAGCATCAATTCCATCCCAAGAAAGAAGAAAGAAGAAATAGATAGACTGATAAAGAAATGGGGGTAACGTTTGACGTTGTAGAAAGTATAAAAAGTGAGAAATCTCAGCCTCATATCAAAGTGGTTGTAAGACCAGTTGTGCCAGATAACAACACAAGTTGGAAAGTCTTCGAGAATGATCAACAAATTGTCAATTTTCTACAAGAAGAAGTTGAGTTCTCTGCTAGAAACCAAGACAAGTTGGAGCAACAATATGGTGACCAAGTGGTGCAGCTAAGGACTAATAGATTACTGAAAGGTCTTGTAACTTTGGAGTCAATATTCAACCCAAATGATCAGTTCCGAAAAGAAAAGGCAAACATTTAGGTAAAGGGTGAGGATTTAGAGCCCATTTCAGTAGATGAAGGCAAGATATTGCAAATTGGAAAAGTAAATACTCGATAAGAGAAATCTAAATTTGTTCAACTTTGTTAAGAATTCCTAGATGTCTTCACCTAGACTTATAAGGATTTAAGAGGTTTCAACCCAAAGTTAGCACAACATACTATTGAGCTAGATCTAGAATCCAAGCCTATCAGATAAAAGAAAAGGCCAAGTGAATCCTCACATTGAACCTCTCATGAGAAAAGAGTTGAACAAGCTAATTGAAGCTAGCATCATCTTTCCTATCAAACATTCAAGTTGGGTTACAAATTTGGTGCCAGTAAGGAAGAGAAACGGAGAGATCAGACTGTGTGTAGACTTCGTGATCTAAATAGAGCTTCACTCAAAGATCATTATCCACTTCCTTCAATGGAACAAATATTACAAGTAGTAGCTAGCTCGGAAAGGTTCTCATTACTAGACGAGATACTCGGGCTATAAAAAATAATGGTGAAGGAAGAAGATCAGTTCAAGACATCCTTCACTACGAAATGGGGCATATATGCTTATAAGAAGATGCCATTTGGATTGTTAAATACTAGAACAAAATTTCAATGAGCTATGGATATGGCGTTCAAAGTCTTAATCAACAAGATAGTGTTGGTATATCTAGATGATATCACTGTATTCTCAAAGAATGCAACATACCATGTATTTCACCTTAGGCAAGTATTTTAGAGATGTAGAAGATTTAGAGTGTCATTGAATATGGAAAGGAGTGTATTCTTGGCACACAAAGGAAAATTATTGGGCCACATTGTTTCAAGAGAAGGGTTGAAAATTGATCTTGAAAGATTCGAATCTATCAAAACTTTTCCATTGCCAAGTCTTATGAAATCTCTCCAAAGCTTCTTGGGAAGGATAAACTTTGTCCACATATTTGTGCCTGATTTTTCTGCTCTTGTGAAGCCAATAAAAATTATGTTGAAGAAGAGTATTACATTCAAATGAACAACAAAAGGCCAAGAGAGTTTTGAGGCTATCAAACATACACTATTACAAGCTCCAACTCTTATCAACTTGGATTTTTCAAAGGAATTTATGTTGTATGATTTTGGAGGATCAGACACAATCTCAACTATCTTGGTACAACTAAATAAAGAAGGTTTAGAACATCCCATAGCATTCTTCTAAAAAGCCTAGAAGATTATGAAGTAAATTATTCTTTCATTAAAAAGCATGTTCTTGCTGTTATTAGAAGCTTGAAAAAGTTTAGACACTTGGTCTTGCACAATAAGATTCAACTGTTAGTATCTCATGTTGGTGTCAAGTATTTTCTTTTAGACAATGATTTAAAAAAATGGTAGGTTGGATCACTCGGGTAATGGAAATCGATATTGAAATCGAAGTGACCAAGTTGGTTCATGGAAAAGGTTTGTGTGAACATCTAGCTTCCAAACAACATCATGAGTCAAAAGGTGAAGAAGAGGTTGTCCTGCTACTGTAGAATGATCAAGAACAACCAGCTAATGATGCACCCATTCCGTGTTGGACTCAAGACATAGTGCATTATCTCCAAATAGGTTTGTGCCCTCAAAAATGGAAAAAATCTAAGAGAAGATATTTCAGATTGAAATCCATTCCATATGTGCTCATTGATGGCATCCTATTCAAGAAGGATGTGAATGGGGTGTTATTGAGGTGTGTCCCAACAAGTCAGAGTTGAGAAGATATTACATGAGTTCCATGACGGGGAAGCGGAGGACACTTTACTCGTGAGTAACAACTCTCAAAATCATGAAGGCTGGTTACTATTGGCCTACGGTGTTTAGTGATTACTACTCATGGATCAAGAAATAAAAAAATGTGCATTCTTCACATGGAAGGAAAGGTTAGCAGCCCTTCCTCTTCATCCAATCTCAGTAGATCAACCATTCATGCAATGGGGATTGGAATTCATTGGAGTTATCAATCCAAATTCAATTCAAGGCCACAAGTGGATACTTACGACAACAAACTATTTCACCAAGTGGACTAAAGCAGTGGCACTTAAGGAGGCAAATGAATCTAGCATCTTGGATTTCTATGAGGGGATAGTCATGAGGTTTGGTGTCCCTACTACTATCATTTTAAATAATGCATTGGCATTTCTTGGCACAAAAATCACAAAATGGGCTGTTAGAAATGGAATTTATCTCAACACTTATTCAAATTATTACCCTCAGGGTAATGGCCAAGCAGAGTCTACAAACAAAACCTTACTGAGAATCATCAGAAGAACTCTTGATGAAAATCGAGAGAACCAGTACACAAAGCTCAAATCAGCCTTATGGGCTGATAGAATAACACCCAAGAGGTCATCATGTATCTCCCCATATAATCTTGTATAAGGAAAGGAAGCAGTGCTACCTATATCACTTGAATTTCTAGAATTGGAACTCATGAAAAAACTTTAACTAGTTGAGTTCAAACCCATGGAAATAAGGTATGCAGAACTAATGGAATTAGAAGAAACAAGGGAACATGCAATACAAACCATGGAAAAGATCAAGCATTGATCAAGAGGAGCTTTGATAAGAAAGCTAAAGACAGAAATTCCAAGCAGAGACTTGGTACTGAAGTGGGATGTTGATCGTGCAAAGCTAGGAAAGCATTCCAAGTTTGATGCCATATGGAGTGGTCCATATATGATCATTGAATGCAAAGGTAGAAATGCTTTCCGATTGGCCAAGTTGGATGGTGAAGAACTGCAGATTCCAATCAATGGAATCTATCTCAAACATTGCTACTAAAAGGATAATTTCTCAACCTTGTACATATTAGTTTAGGTCTTTTCAATTCCTCCAAGTTTTGTGCACATTGTTGTTGTTGTTAGAGTAGGTTTTAATTTCCCTAAGTGCCTTGAGCACATGTTCTATTACTTCTAGTGTATGCTTTGTATATAGTTCATCATGCTTCAAGAAAGAGAAATTGCTACAGATGGGAAGCTCATAGGAGTTGCAAATTTCAAATTCAAACAAATGTAGAGCAACTAAAATTAGGTCAAGAAACAAATTTCAAATCTTCAATTCTTTTTCTTCCCCAAATCAGCAGTTGAGTTCCTCAAATCAAGGGATCATAGTGGGGGCATATTTGATAATTACGGTAGATGGCAGTCCTTAATGTTTACTCATCCTTAAGTCAATCTATAAAAACATATATAAGCCACCATACATATCTCTTAGGCTTGACAACAACCTTTGCAATAAGCTTCACCCTTGTCGGAAATCAACTCCAGGTAAAAAAGGAAGGGAACATTTAGGAGAAGAAAGAAAGAAAAATTAATAGAGTTCCATGATGTTAAAAATAATAGATTTTCATCATTCAGTCTTATGGATTGTAGTTTCTAGGAGAGAGTGAAACTCAGGTTTTAAAACATTTTCCTACTCTCACAAATCTTGATTTCAAGAAAGTTGAGAATGTGGAGGGAAAAAGACAACTCGTAAAGTAATCAACGACATTTCAAATAACTCGGGGTCAAGTTTCAGAGTTCAGATCAGCTTGTGATAACTATGCAGACTCCATGCCCAATAAATAGCTTTAGGCAGCTGGTCAAGATCCATTTAGCAGGAAAATGGCCCCACGAGTCACCAAATTGTTATTCGAAATTTACCCGAAGGTGAAATTTGATAACTTGCATAATTTATTTAAACTTGAATATACATAAATGGTGAAAACATAAAAATTGGATTTTGGAGACACCCCTTTCTTTTCTCTAACTTCCCTATTTAAGAAAAATCTAAGGATTCAGTGAAAAATTGCTAAAATTTTAGAGAAATGGGGAAAATGCCTATTTTATTATATTACGGTGTCCTGGGGCTCATGGGTAGAATGACCGAGGATGGAACTAGGGTTCCTCGTCCTCTACTTGGGTCCAAAATGATAAGGAAACAATGATTAGCATATAAATTGGGTTCAGACAGCCCATGCGACAAAATTTCCATTGGGCCACAAGTTCCCTGAAATCTGATTTACCCGATTTGTAAAGGAATGAAAGCAGATTCAATGTATTGCGGAAAAGGTGAAAGTTTGTGGCCCAGGTGGAAAAAGTTCCATTGGGCCACGAGTTCCTCGAAATCCTGATTTACCTGATTTGGAAAGGAATTGAAGTGGATTCAATGGATTGTAGAAAAGGTGGAATTTCGGCACCCAAGCAGTCCAAATATTGTGGAGACATGAGTTCTCCGTGGAGGTGAAATTGCCACACATCAAGGAGACAGAGTGCATTGCGGATGAAGTGGAGTTTGGGGGCCTAAATGATCCTTCTACCCCAGTACCATGAGCTCTCTAAAAACCCAAAATACCCGCATATCAAAGTGAAGGGGGTAAAAGTCCAGTATTGCAGATTATGAGAGTCCGCGTGGAACAACTCGATCCTGAACTTCAAAAAGGCATAACTTTTGAGCTAGAGGTCCGATTTTGAAAAAATTGGAATTTTTGGAAATCTCTCGACATACTTTAGTAAGGATAGGTGGGTGAAAATAAAATAAACATCTCCAGCTCTAAATTTTTAAATGTTCAGTCTCGTAAAATGCAAGAAATCCTTAGCAAACTCAAAATATCTTCTCACACTCAGAGGGTCATAACTTGACCAATTTGGAACATATTTTTACAAAATTGGTCTCATTAGAATCATGGTTCTAAGAATGACACACAAAAAATTAAGAAATGTAGAAATTGATGAATTTTTGATAGTGATTTTAAAGAAAATTATCCAAGTTCTGTTTGGTTGTTTAAAAGTGGTTGGAGAAGCATTTAATGAGCATAAGCAATCATTTTCATTCTTTGAAAAGTTATGGGAACCTTGAGATTGATTTTGTAGGTCCAAAACCACCAACCACACTCATTTATCATGAATTACAATTGATGGGAAAGGTAATTTCAGGAATTGCATCCCCTCTCTCTCTCTCTAAAAATTCTATAAATTGATGTGTTGGGTTCATTCTAGAGGAGGATAGTTTGAGTAGCAAAATTCTATCATTTTGGTTTTGTGAAGTGATGTGCTACAAGAATTTATAGTGGACTCCTTGCATGGTGATCTAGGAATTTCCTTTGTAATAGTTTGGATTGTGCATATTAATGAAGCAATAGATTCAAGTTTGTGGATGTATCTTCCCTTGTTGAGTTTGTTGCATTCTCCTTGCCTCTCTAATGTTATTGCAAATGTTTGTGTCTACTCTATACTCTTGCAGGGACCTATTATTATTATGTATGCATGAAAATGTGTTGTGAATGTTGTTATTAGACTATGGATAACTGTCATCACCCTCTCTGATATGTATTTTGCTTCCATTTTCACACATTGGAAATTTTTCTCATTCCCTTCTTTTGGTGCATCACCTTTGTAGTGTAGTTTTCCTTCATTTGCATGTTATTTCTCTCTCCATGGTCCCTTAGAAATTGTAGGATATAGATAGTAACTTCATCTCAGTACAGTTATTTTGCACTAGGATTAGGAAGAAGAACCAACTTTCTCTAGAGGTCTATCTCAAGTATCAAGTCCCACAACTTGGATATAGTGCCCATGTTACCCAGTTGCACCGTGAGATCAAGCACAAACACTTGTGAAAATTGGAGGGTGTTATGATTTGGTGATAACAACTACTATTTAGAAGGTTCTTGAGGGAAGAAAGTACTAATTAACCCCTGTCCTTTGGCCACTTTATTTTATTTTATTTCTTCATTACAAACCTCTTACACCTATATTCCTAGTCGATTCTAATATCCCACATCATTTTAGCCTTGATGGAGTGCTCGTGGGTGCCTTGGTCCCACTAGGGGCACCCTAATGCTTCTAGAAATTTCTTTCCACTTTTTGGGCTCTTTCTAGCTATTTGAAATCTTTATCTTTCTTATGGTCAACTTTTTGGGGTTAATTATGAAATTAGACCAAGAGAACACTATAAATATAAAGTTATGAGACCATAGTGAGGACCTTGCATCACTCAATACTATCACTCCATCTAGAGTTACATCCATCTATTGCATTGGAGATCACTTGCATCCACATAGCTCCATCATCAAGGCACAAGGATAGGACAGATGCATGACACTTCATAAGGAGGGATTCCATTCTATTTCATGCACACATTATATTACATTTCCTACACGATTATTATGTTTGTTACTTCACAAAGTGCGACTAGCACAAGAACAACCTAGGGCATGTTCACACAAATTTACACATTAAACTACATTGGTCCGAGATGTAGTGCAACACTCGATTAGTAAGTCCACCATTTTGGCATCGAGGACAGTTTGAACCCTTATTATTTTTAGGGTTTGATGCCTTTTTAGGGTCTTGTAGGTATTTATTTCATCTTGGAGTATTGGTGACATCTAGTATAGGACAACGAAGTTTATGCTACACATAGCGAAGGTTCCAAGTCATCTTCCAGCTCTGTGAAGACCGCCAGAGCTTTTGCATAGACATGGTGCCCAGATTGCGAGACTAGAGTTCCCGAAGGTGCCCAGATCCTCTAGGTGCTCCAGTCCATATAGATCCTCTAGATCCATCCTTTTTAGGACTTATGAATAGTCGTTCCTACTCCTGATTTATCTAGTTACCTCTACGACACTATCTGAGAGGCATCTGTTATCATCTAAGTTATTTCCTCTTTCTTCTTACACATTAGGGTTAGCATTTCCTTTTGCATAGTTATTTATCTCATTTAAATTATTATTTACTTCATTTATTTACTTTATTATAGTTGTTCATAGCTTAGATTAACTAGCCCCACACTACATAGTTAGTCCAATTTTATTCATTCGATACTTGATTGACAACGATAATTATTTAAAACTACCAATATTCTAAAGGTTGGCTAAATGACTAAACAAAAGAAAAAAACTTGAAGGGGATATGAATGACAGTGTATAAAACTAATCAAATATTATAATGAATGCAAAAATAGGCTTGATAAAGATGAACAATATTGTACTAACCTTGAGAGATGTTCTAAAGATGATAGAGCTCCGAAAAGGGTTGATGGTGATCTAATGAAGTTCCTCAGGATTTTGTGACAGAAGGGTTTTTATTATCCCGAGTGTAATGACGTTATTCACAAGTGCAACAATTTATTCTCGAATCTAATTTATGAATAACTGGGAAATGGAGGAAGAGGGTGGCTAAATAGAATTTACGGTGTTCGCAACGATTATCAACGATCAAAGATCATCATTGATTTTTCCATAGAGGTTACAAACCAACAAAATAAATATGTAAAATGGTTGAAACCACTTTCCATCTAAGGTTTTAGGTTGTTTGATAAATGATGGGAGGTTAGGGATTCGGGTAGGAAGAGGTTAGGGGGTTAGGATGGGTAGGATAAATTAGGATAGGTTGGTTTTAAGTGGTTAGGGGAGGGTAAATGAGATTTACGCGGGTAAATTAGGATTTACGATGGTAATTTATAATATATTAGGATAAGGATAATACTTGATAATAGTTATAATACGAGTAATGTATGTCAGTCACCTAGGGGTGAAAAAGAGGTGTCTACATTTGCCCCTTTTTTTTGAGTTATCTGTAGGCACAGGATGTGAGAAAAAAACTAGCGCGAGGATGCCCTAGTTTTGTGATAAGGATATTGTTCCCCTAAAGCCAATATCCGATTTGTATTGGTCATTGGATTAAAGAGAGTTGGATTATTTGGATAGGTTTGCTTTAAGATGCTCTAGGATTTTGATTATAGTTTGAAATGACCATGTTAGAGGAGTTTGTAGGGATGGTAGTAGACTTAGAAACACTTGGTAGGGAAATAATATGGCCTCTCAAGGGTGACGCTAATGTGGAACACCAATAGTCACATTCTTTGGGAAGACTTATACATGGAGAGGATCCAATGGGACCGCTATTGTGAGGATGTGTGAATCAGTGGACTAAAAGGTCAAAGGAAACATCCGCAGAGTGCAAAACTTGATGTATGATCAAAAAAATAGTTTTGACGTCAAAGAAAAAGTATATAGGATTTTGATGGTATCGTGATGTGATAAGAGAGGTATAGGTTGCCAAAATAGATAAGGTGTGCAAAAGGGTTGAAATAATCAATTATTCAACATATGGGGAGATTTTTGGGGCATCTATTCTATTTTATAAGATATGTCCTTATTTGCAAAATTAGGTCTAGATTTATTTGTAGCGGTGTGATATATGGGGTTTATGGAAGGCAAAAAAATTAGCTAAGGGATTCATGGATAGTCTTTCCTCTCCTATTACAATTAAAGGGGAAGATATCATAGTTTCTCAATAACTTTTGTACATGGTCTTACCTATTTACATGGGTGTATTTGTACCTATTTCTTAGTATATTATGAGTAGTAACATCCCTTGAACATTGACTATGTTATGTTTTGGAGCCTGTTTTCATGTGTGGAAGTGTTGAAGACTATACACTAAAATTATTGTACATTCTTCATAGTTTTCTCCACTCTCCACATTTTTTTGGCCTAAAAAAATGTGCTTGATATCTCTGAAAGTGTGCTCTTCTCATAAGGGTATTTTTTTGACCCATTTTTTCATGGGGTGGTTTTTTCCCATGGTTTTGGTACCCACATTATTATAAAATTGCTTAAGAAATTTCATATTGATGTGCTTTTGGGATTTTGATAGGGTAGACATATCATTGTAGATGTGTGTGAGTTCAAGTGTGAATTCAGGAGAGTTTGTTGAGCATAGCTCCAAACATATATGAGTATTGTATTGAGAGAAAGAGGTGGCTTGTAATAAAATTTGAGCAAGTGATTCTTAGTGGACGTAGCCCAAATTGGGTGAACCACGTTAAATATTGTCTCTATGTTGTGTTCTTTTATTTTATGCACTTTTATTTTAGATATGTGATATTATTCTGCATATTAGTTTCTATTATTTTGATTCTATGTGGGATTTTTTTGCATATTTTATCCCTTATTTCCTAATAGAATACCCCTATCTTATTATGGAAAATAGACATATTTTGATATGCATTAGCTATGGAAACATGCCTAAGGTATATCCCATATAAATATTTTCTATATAGAACACCTTTCTCGAGCATGTATTGTGTTGTTTTGAGCTTCAAAAATCTTCTCTAAACCCTATTCGATTCATCAAGACAACATCCATACATTATTGAATAATTAATATGATCATACTAGGCATGTGAAGTTAATTCGGAGTGGTCTACTTGAAAGGAAGTGATCCTTGTATTAATATGAGAAATAGGCTTCACCAATCCTTTCCCTATGAATTTTATTTTTCTCAATCATTAAATCAAACTCTTTCAATTTGGCCATCTATTTTCCTCTTCTTTCTCCCAACGCATTTTGAGTCGAATGTGTTTAACATATCGATCGTGTACTATAACATGCACTTTGTTTCTTAATATGTAATCCATGAATTTCATGATTGTTTTAACTAAAGCATAGGATTTGTTTTTTAATCTATAGTTGAATATTTTAATATAGCAGCATTCATATTAGTTCTCATAAAATTAATTGGAAGCTCATATGAATCTTTTCTTTATGTAAGCATTACTATGATAATGCGGTATGATGTAAAGAATATATGTAGAAATCTTGACTAAAATTTGGGTTGATCAACACTAGAGCTTGAATAATTACACTCTTGATATATTGAAAAGAATCCCTACCTTGAGGATTCCATTTCACATTTGCATCTTTTTTAAGCATTCAAGGGTTTAAAAATCTAGGTAAAACCAAATATAAGATTTCTAACAAAATTAATTTTACCAAAAATGATTTTAACTCCTTTTTACTATTTGGTAAAAGGAAATTTGGAAGTATCTTAAGCTATATTGGGATCAACAATGATACCTTCCTTTGTGAATTTGTGTCCCAATAACTTACCTTTTGTGATAGTAAACACACTCTTTTTGGGATTGAGAGATATGCCCTATTGTTTACATTTTTACAAAACCTTCTCCAATGAGAAGGATGTTAATATCTATTTTTAGAGATACTATTAAATCATTTATATAAATGATAATAAATTTACCTATTAATCCTTGAAATGCATCTTCTATCACTCTTTGAACCAAAGGGAATTATCTTATAAGAAAAAATTCCCTACTTTGCGGTGAAAAATATTTTCGAGTATGTCTCTTTCAACTAATAAAAGCTAATTGTAACCTAAGAATCCTTCCAAAAACATCATCTCAAAGCCACTAAGTATGCGAAGTACCTCATCTAAGGAAGGGAGAGGATATTTGTCAAGTCTTTTGATGTTTGTTTCAAGCTTCTAAGAATAAGATGCAATTGATTTCCCCATTCTTATTCCTACCTGAACCAAGCTTGCTAACCACATGGAGTGTCTAACAAGGAAAATAATTTGAGTAGAATTTTTTTGAACTTCTTTATAGATGGTTGGCTTAAGGATGGGGTTAACTAGTCTTTTCCTTTGCTTTAAATGTTTACAAGTTTCCTTGAGAGGAACATAGGACCAACCTAAAAATCTTTGTATTAAATCAACAAATATTTAAAGTTCTTTTTCTCTTTAGTTACACATACCCTATCTATGAATGTTATGGGATGGTTGATTTTACCTAAGTTAAGAGTGATAATTTCTTGAAACTCAACATTATGTTTGTTAGGAGGAGTGGACAAGTAAAATAATCTCTCTAATGATATCAATCATGTAGGAATATTGTTGTCTTTTAATTTTGAAACTCCATCATCATCCCATGAGGGATGATATTCCTTTTCTTCCACAAAATCACCATTCATATTCTTCTCATATATGATCTATGATTAAAAAACATATGAATTTATCAAAAATGCATAATTTTTGGTCATAAATAAAAACTTGAAACTTTTCTAAATTATGGACAAGGCAAAATATATAATAATAAATTCTCCCATTGGGATCCATCAAATGATTGTAATGTTGTAGTTGTGGTAGCTAACAAATATGTAATATTGTTTTTCTAGAACTGTATAAATGTTAAAGACACCAAATCATTCAATTAATTCATGCACCCTTTGTTCTTCTTGTGGTAGGGTAATTTACATTGAAACTTTATCTTAACTTGGTTTACTACATACCCAAAATCTCCATAAGAAACCATATTTTTAACACGATTTTTAATGAAAATAGTATACCTAAAACTTATAGACACTCAAATTTGATAATTTACACTTTAAATACCCTTGATTTGACTATGCCCTCTTGCTATGATAAATAAAACTTATCCATTCCTACTTAGCACTTTCCAAGATCTATTACTTAGCTTGTTTATCCTTGCACACATACATGTCAATACATATTGATAATACAATGCATAAAATCAATATAGAAACATCATTTTATCAGCTCAAAACTTCTTTTGGAACATTTCCTACTCCCATTAAGGACCTGTACATTCAGCCCTAACCTGTTTGACCTACTTATACGGTCTTGAATTAACATGTCTTCTAAATACACTTTCAAATTGACATTTTTATCTTATACTTCATATGGGAACTAGAATTTCTTAGATAAATAATCTACGAAACCCTATATAAGAAGTAAACACTACCTCATTTGGTACCTTGGAGCTCTTAAGCCAACGCACTAGATCACCCACTTCATATATTTGTAAAACGCATCCCAAGCTCCTTAAATATTACAACAAAGACATCTAAAGTCCTTAAAGAAACACACACATCAAGTATGAAGCTATACATCAGTCAAGGCATCCATATCTCTCATCCATAAGCACTTAAACTTATTCTCTCAAAGTACTTTAGCAAGATCCAAATCAAAGCGAACATGGAAATAAATGACAAATCTGATTGATCTATCTAGATATCACATCGTAGGCATAAAATAACATGTGGTTTCGTGCCTCTTCGAGTAGTGCCAATGTTAGTGGTGCACTAGGGTGCCCATAAACCTCATAATGGTTATTTTGTAGGACTCTTCATCCATGAATATGGTTTGAGATGATAATCGATCCATTTGAAGAGCCTCACCGCATGTACAAAAAAGTAGGATTTGAAAATGGTAGATAAATCTAGCCATATCATCAACCTAGAAATATATAGAGATTGATTCGAGATAAGGTCCAATATTATACAACAGGGCCATAACCATACATAAAGATATAGTCCCGATAGTTTCATATGGTTCCTCTCGGTGGATTTACTATCCACAATTCCAGCCCAAAGGTTAGTCGAGTTTATATCTCCCGGTTTCACTATTATGACGGTCCCGCATCTCTCCGAATTCATTTGTAATAAGATATGTTCTTCTATACATTATTATGTGATTTGAATTGCATGTTAGTTTGATTGGTGTATGAAATTTTGTTCTACCTTATTTGAGTTGTAAATAAGTTAGTATTTATATTGTAACATCTTTGTAAAATTATGTAATCAACTCTAATATAATATAAACCTAATTAAATTGACCTAAAATTTAATTAAGGGTTAAATAGAAATAATACTTCATATATTTCCATATTGTTAGTAAAATGGAACTCAAAATGGTATGAAACAAGATAATTTTTACTTATGGGGTCTATGAGTGACACTCGTATCTTGAACCTTATCTCAACCTTCAACCATTAATGTGAATTTTCCAAACATCATTTGAATAATTTGTGAAGGGGTAACTTATACTTGATAATCCTTGAAATTTAGATCATACACACCTATGTATGAAACAATTGAGTTTATGCTTTAATTATTTGAATTATGTTATGTAATAATGTGTTTCATTTTGTAGTCTCTATCTACTTTGATTTGATTATCCAAGCCTCGCCACTATAACCAAACATGATAAAATTCAAGTAGACATATACCCATTTAATGATTTTTATCAATTTCTACTTAGCAACATTCTATAGGATTTAGGTATATCCATAACTTGCATATGTATGAAATGTTAAATTATATTAGATTATTTTGTGAGGATCAAGGTACATAACCTCGTGCACATTGAAGAGGGTTATAATACTAATGGTGATCGAACACTTCACGTAATTAGTAAGAAAATGAATCACAAAGGAAAATCAAGTAGAAAGAAATAAGGTTTCACATGCTCATAGATAAAAAATAAGAAGTACATATAGGAGTGTTGTGTAAATCATGTGCATGACACATGGACACAAACCTAACTAACCCTAATGACCTATAATATCACTAAGTGATATGACTAGTGACATAAGGTGGACAAGACGCCAAGTGATGATGAGGCAATTCATATACACCAACACCCTCCTTCATCGAAGCTGAGGTAGAGGTCATAAAAATTCAAAACTAAAAGAGAATTCCCCTAGAAAACTAAAAAAAATGTGTCAGTGGGGCTTGGAAACTAAAGGCCTAATAAGGTACCCATGTACAAACAATATCTCTCTGTAAAAATAAAAAGAGGAGAAAAATGGGTCTCGACAACTAAGACTAATGAGGTACCCGTGTACAATAAGAATCTCAAGTAATGGAATAAAAATACCTAAGGGAAAAACATCCACTTACAAGAGATACAAGAATCCCCTAAAAACCTAAGAAAGATGCATTAAATGAGTCTAAAAACTATGCTTGATGAGGTACCCATGTACAAACAACATATCTCTAGAAGAGAAAAAGAGGAGAGATGACTTGATAGCCCAAAGAAGATGGACGGATGTAGTAGACCTCACCCCAAGAAGAGACCGCAAGTGAAGAAAATTCACCTCAGTGAAGGGCTTGGTGAAAATGTCTACAACCATATCAAAATTTTGAAAATATTGCAAGTCAATGATGTCTTCATGAATCAACTCCCGAATGAAGTGCATATGGATCTCGATGTGCTTCGTTTTCTGATGTTGAACTAGATTTTGGAAAATTGAGATGGTGCTCATGTTGTCGCAATAGATGATAGTAGGTTGCCGATAGTGAATACCAAACTCTGTTAAGATACCTTGTAACCAAAAAAATTCTATGAAAATGTTAAGTACTCCTTTGTACTCTACCTCTGTAGAAGATATCACAATTACAATCTGATTCTTACTAGACCAACTAAAAGGACCTTAACTAAGATAAAAATTGTAACCTTAGTTAGATTTTCGATGATCTATATTACCTACCCAATCAGAATTTGTAAATCTAACCAAATAAATATATACTCCTCCTAAATAGTGAATTCCATCTATATAAGTGCCACAAACATAGTGAAGGATGAACTCCACTTCTTCCCAATTGAACTCATATGAATCTTATATGAATATGAAGATGATCCCTACAACATATGATAGGTCCGGATGAGTGTGAGTAAGGTAAATCAAGATACCCACAAATTTTCGATAAAGGGGACCATTAACCAAGGCAAGAAAATAAATTAGAAACAGACTTAACCCCAAAAAGGAAAGGAGTAAGATAAGTCTTGGAATCGGACATATGAAACCGAGAAAGAAAATCAAGGAGCAATTAGGATACAAAATTACAATTCTGCATCACCTTGTAAAATATGAATCCCAAGAAAGTACTAAAGCAATCCTAAGTCAAACATAGAAAACTTGTTGGATAAGGCAATCTTCACGAATCAATGATCATGAACAACTTCCTGTGATCAACAAGTCATCAACATACATAACAAGGATGAGTATGGAGTCATCCTACCACAAAATGTAAAAATTTGGGTCAGAGTGACATTGAGTGAACCACGATGCAAGTAAAAAGTCTGGATCACGGACATATCTCAAAGGTTGTTCCATGTTGATCTCTTACCCTACATCCCCATGAAGGAAATAACTCTTAACGTTCATCTAATGGACTTCCCATATTTTTGCATAGAAATGGCAAGGATTTGTATAATAGAATTCATCTTTGAAACTAGAGAAAATATTTTTGAGTAATCAACCCTAGCTACCTAGGAGAAACCCTTAGCTACTAGTCACACTTTAAAATTATCAATGTCTCCATCTGCACCATACTTTTTGAACACCCACTTACATCAAATGATTTTTCTTCCTTTTGGAAGAGGGGTGAGATCCCAAGTATCATTCTTCATGAGTGAGGAATACTCCTTATCTATTGCAGGATCCCACTCAGGAATACCAAAAGCCTCCCAAAAAGACTAAGGGTTAGAAGAGGAGGTGAAGGAGTGAGGTCTAACTAAATATGAGTGATTCTCTCTTATCCGAAGGATCTCCCATCCACTCTCCAACACTCTGCAAAGTTTTCCTAGCCCAACGAGGACCAGGAGGATTAGGCTCAGAGTTGAAATATTCTTCACTCAAGTGAGAAGGAACAAGGTTCCAATCAACACTACCACCATAATTATAAGACTCGAAGTATGATGTTTAGAAAGCATAGGCAGATCAATCAGAAGAGGAGCATGCTCAACAACATCATCATCTAAAGAGGAAAGTTAAAAATTAGAGAGCATAAGAACCTCAGAAGGTGGATAAGTATAAGTCGAAGAAGACTCATTAAATTTCACACTTCTCTTGATATAAAGTTCATGAGTAGTAGGGTTCAACATTCAATATCCCTTTATTCCATTAGGATAGCCTACAAAAATACAAGGTTTGGATTGTGGTTCCAAATCCTTGTATTTTGTTTTGGGAATCTAGGCCATAGCCTTAGATCAAAAAACTTGAAAGTGCTCAACATCAGGCTTACGTCCAAACCAGGATTCAAATGGTTTCATCCCTCTTACTTCCTTGTGTGGAACATGATTTTGAATATAACAAGCAAAATTAACTTCTTTAGCCCAATAGTGCAAAGGAAGGGAGTTTGAGTGAACCATAAAAGTTGCCATCTCCTTAAGCATTTGGTTCTTTATTTCTACAAATCCATTTTGTGAAGGCCTATAAGAAACTATACAATGCAAAGAAATCCCTTCAAAATTATATAAATACTCTAACCTATCGCTCACATAAGCACCTCCATTATCAGTTTGAAGAACCTTGATAGACCTTTCAACTTGATTCTCAACAAAATCCTTAAAGTCCTTAAAGTGATCAAAAAATTCAAACTTAAGCTTAAGAAAATACACCCAAGTGTAACATGAAAATTCATCAATGAAGGTTAGTATATATAGAGCTCTAGTAAATGAATGAGATGGGAAAGGGCCAAAAATTTCACTATGAACAAGATCCAAAAGACAAGTAGCTCTCCAAGATTTTCCTTTATCAAAACTCTTTTAGGGTGCTTCTCAAGGCACAACCCTAATAAATACCCTTATAAAATATGAAGTGAGGTAACTCATTGACCATTTCGTTTTGGCTCAATTTTTCAAGGTAACAAAAGTTTAGATGGGAAAAGTTCTCATGCCATAGCTTACTAACCTCATCTGCATGAGTGAGCAAGGTATTGGGCATCAAATTATAAGTAAAGTGGGAGAAGATATACAACCATGAATGGTGATCTACCTTTCCCTTAGCCATTGTAGTGTCATTGTGAAGCTCATGTATAATCACCAAGTTAGGACCAAATTCCACTTGCATTCCTTCACCAAGGTGAGTGATTTAGTAAATTGATAGGAGATTGGTAGAGATATCAAGAACACTCAACACTTGGTTAAATGATCCCCCATCCATCTCTACCGATCTACTACCATAAACTGACACTATAGTGTCATTACCCAATGTGATTTAGGACATACTACATGGTTCGATGTTGGAGAAATTAACATGCAAAGAATTCATTTGGTGCGGGGAACTGAAATTTATAATCCACGTCGATGAAGGAGTAACTCTAGCTACAAGGGCCTTTCTTCTATTCTTATCGATTTAGAATCTTTTACAATGAAAGACTCGATTTTGGAGTATTTTGTTTGATAAACTCGGGAAAACCTATATGATTTTTCTGAAGTAAATGAGTTAGGTGATATTTTTTTATTATATATTTATGCTCTTCATGACCAGTTTTCTTACAATAATAAAACTTACAACTTTCTTTCATCACTTTATGCTCATAAATCATTCGTGTTAGGTTTGGTTTTGGCTTGGTTGGTCTTAGTTTCCTTCTTAGGTTGGTCATTTTTCTCTTTCTTCTTTTCAATATTCTTTCCCTTACCAGTACTTACTACAAGGGCATATGAATTGGTCTTAATATTCCCCATTTAAATGAGTTTTTATTGTTCTTGAATGAGTTGGGATAAAAAAGCTCAAATGATGGAATGTTCCAAGCACTTCCCGAATGAATTTCATAGTGTGAAATGTCGATACGAAGATGGATTATTCAGGACATAACTTAGAGAGAATCGACAAGATAAACTGGGAATATTTATTCTCCACTTTATATTCCTTTAACAACAATCTAGTGTGGAAAAAATTTGAGACTAAGATTTAGATCTATTAGTTCGTTTTCCAACTCATGCACTCTCATGTCATCTTGTTTTTGAAAATATCATCTAACATTTTCCATGAAGCACTGGGTGTTTTAAATGACTCAATGTGGAAGAGAAAGTCAGGAGAAATAAACATACAAAGAAGACCTAAGGCTTCATCACTTCGGTTCAACCACTTATATTTTTAGGCTCATCGTTAGGTTTAGTCTTAACTCCCATGGTGATGTGAAATAACCCTTTACCCCTTAGTTTCATTACCATTTTTTATCTCCATTCGAAGAATTTGAATGGCATAAGAAAAGGAATTGAAAGTTCATCCATCACAAAGAGAGAAAGAAGGAATGCAAAAAAAGAAAAACAAACAACACAACCACCCAAGAAAATATTATACCCCCTGATTTTGGTAGTTTATAGTTTAGTGCATTGGATACATTTAGGTGTGAATATGCGTCATGAAACATTTATTTAGTCACCTTTAAATCAACGTAATGATGCAAAATAGTAGATACCACAATCAAGTTTTGTTTATCGTAGCAATTTATCACCGTAAACAAGCACACCGAGCTAAAGAATAAGAGAAGGAACGAAAGCAATTCTTATTATGAGAAAAAAATCTCATGACGTAGAAAAAACCCCCTTGTCGTAATACTATGGCCGACACACTCACTAGTCCACAAGAAATGGGCTCAAGGCGAGTCCGAGGACCTCTAGGGCCCTGAAAATGCTCCCGAAAGGAAAAAAAATGCTAGAAGTTGCGCTACACACTTCAACAAACGATCAATAGAAAAAATCATCTAATAATGCTAAAAATGCACTATTTAAATTCCCAATTAGACTAATTTTAAAGTTTAAAAGGGCAAAAAAGTGACTAACGTTAGAAAATGATAATATTAACTACTAATTAAAATTAAAATAGCTCTAAAATTTGATTAAATGCCTAATTAAGGAAAAAATTAAAGCACTTAAATAAACTAATCACCTTTTTTTTAAAATAGATCCAAACTATAAGAATTAAGACCTAATTATTAATAAAACCACCTTTTTGATTAATTAACCCACCTTAAACAAAAAACCCCCGCTTTAATTAAATTAACCTCCACTTAGATTAACTAAGCCACATTAAAAAAACAACGCTTTTAACAAAATAAAAATGTTAAAAACTACTATAGGTTAACTATGTTTTAAAAATAAAAAAGGTAGGGAAGAATCTAAAAGGGATCGATCAATGACATAGGGAGGGGATTGAGGAGTTGAGCTTGGCACTTGAGAGAAGGAGAATCGGTTGGTGGGAAGCGTGTTGGTGAAGACTCGGTAGAGAGGGGTTTTAACATCAACGCTTGGATTTCATAGAGTGAAAAGGACACGAGTCGGTGGTGGGCTCGATAAAGCGAGAGAGGCCAAAGCGGGAGAGAAATAGTTACAAGGGAAGGCATGCCCAAGTCAAGCGAGGGAGCCAAGGATGTAAGCTAGACATGCGGTTGTACCACCAATGGGAGGAAACATAAATGGTGGATCGATAAGATCATGGATGGAAGAAGGGTTGAGGAAATAGATACACATGGGTTGTAACTAGGGTTAGACTCGATGCGGGCGGGATCGAGAAAATGGAAAATGTAGGACAAATAATGATGCTACAAAAGAAAATAATGTGGATCAAACGTTGGCTAAACCAAATAGTAGCTCAAGTAAAAATTGAATGTAAACATACATTATACGAATGAAATTCAAAAAGGGTTAGACTAGTAACTCAACAAAATGAGTTAGACTTGGCAAAAATAAGAAAAGAAAAACAAAAACAAAAAACAACTTGCTCAGCTAAGACACCAACTTGACCAAGGATGACCCTGACTGCTCGCCAATAGGAAAAGAGGTAGCTTGATGAGCTCTGCCGCAATCAGCTCACCGAGATAAGGTAGAGCTCGGGGAGGAGAAAGGAAGCAAGTAAAATTTCCATAGAGAATGTAAACTAGGTAGAGGGAAGATGCAAAATGGCCCAAACAACAAGATTTCTATGATAAATTCACTTTCAATTAAAAATTACTGATAAAAACCATAAATGCAAAACCTACCTCTATATTTAGTTGTTCCTCCAAACTTAGTTGCAACTAGCTAGATTTGGATGTGAAACACAAACCTACACATGCACAACCAAAAAACCAACACAAACTCTAAAAAATGAGATTGTTAAACTTATTAACAAGATTCCAAAAGATAATCGAAAAAATTACACAAGAAGCACAAAAACAAAAATGAAGTAATCAACAACCAAATTAATTGAATGCAGGTTTACCAAACAATCACTCTAATACCATATTGGATTATTCTGCGAGGATCAATACGGAACCTCGTGCACATCAAATATGGTTGCACTTCCAATGGTGATGAGAACACTTCACGTAATCAACAAGAGAATAAATCACAAAGGAAAATCAAGTAGAAATAAATAGGGTTTCACATGCTCATAGATCAAAAATAAGAGGTACATATAAGAGTGTTGTGTAACTCCTGTGCATGACACATGGACACAACCCTAACTAACCCTAATGACCTATGATCTCACTAAGTGAGATGAATAACCACATGAGGTGGAAAAGACGTTGAGTGATGATGAGACAAGTCATATACACCAAAAAATTCTTGGTTCGATGCTAATTTCATGTGATCATTAATTGTATATCTCTTGAACCACTCGATACCAAATTTTATTAGTGTAAATCCCAACTTCCTACATATACTTGCAGACATGACATTGGATTAATCTCTGATTCAACCAAATGATTATGAAAATTTTACACATATATTCTAAATGTCAGCAAAAAAGGAATAAACTCAATTTTGTATTTATAAAGAACTACATTTATATGAGAAGACCCTTTTATTACAACTTTTCTTATTTGTCAAATAATTGAGCAATAGATCTCTCTGTTTAGTGATTTGTGCTAGCTCATGTAATGTGTTTTTGGATTTAATTTTCTTCATGTACTCTACTATGTTATAACTAGTTTTTATAGTACTTGAAGAGCTTGTAGGACTTGACGAAATTGGAGGAGTTTGAATTGTAGTTTTATACTCTCCCCTTCGGGTGGAAGTGAATTATTTTTATACTTAGTATCATGGGGTATGTATCCCTTGGGTGGAGGTGTGGAAGTAGTGAGAGGATCTTTTGATTAACTCCTTAAGGCATAAATAATCCTTTAGTAATTCAAAAATCATGAATCTCTTTAGTATTTTATTCTACATCACCATCTTCTTGAGAAGGAAAAATAATGAGTGTCAAATACCATAGTAGTGCTAGTCTTAGAGGAAGTGGCTTCATTTGTATATTTTATACTAAATTCATATGCCTCAAATTATTTTTGAAGAGGCTCAAAAACATTACAAAATTCAAGATACTCTAACTCTCCATGTTTAGGTGTACCATGTACCTTGTACCTATTAGGAAGCGAAAACATTTAAATGTTAATATCAATAGGCTTAGTGTTTCTAGTGGATTCTTCTTGACTTTTGGGATGGTTTTATTTTTGATAAAATATCCTCTCTTTGGATTATCATGGTTTCCCACTTGTCTTTACAAATTAAAAAAATAATTGGTAATAATTTGTATCATATTTTGTATACCTTCTAACTCAAATATGCTAAAATTTAGAGGAAGTGTTTGTGTTGGTGTCGATTACACAGAACTAGAGTTTTGTTAGGATTCCTGACATTAGTTTGTAATGGAAATTGGTTTAGAGAAATAATACAATTCATAGATGGAATTATTTGTAGATCCTTGGGAATTATAGGGTTGTTTCCTCCTTATGGGCACATATGTCTTTCTATAGTTATGGACTCCACATAAGATTATTTCAAAGTGGTTACATTAGATATCCTTAGAAATACATAAGTAAAAGGATCTAAAACACTCTTGTACATTTCCAAAGAAATATTGTAACCAATCTTGTATAATTGTGTTAAGCTTCCTAACATGCATTGAAATGTAGAATTGAAGGCTCTTATGGGCTCATTGCTTTCACTTTTGACACTAGACAACCTGTCGATACAAAATAATAGGATAAATAAATTTTCCAAACTCATGCAATGAAATCATTTTTAATATTAACCCAAATAGTGATGAAATTATGAGTTAAATTCAAGAACATATCATAAGAAATACCTTGTAAAGTAAGAGGAAATAGTTTGCATGTGGAATCCTCATATACTATATTCATCAAATGCAATAATAGTTAAAATCTACCACATGTTCCTCATAATTCATACTCCATAATGTTTATATATGGGGAAATAACTCTCTAGATTAATAGGAAAGTCAAGAATGTTTCATGGAATCACAAGTGTAGTACCTCCTAACCAAGTTAGTTGAGCCATATTAGGTGATGTATGTGGAGGAAACCATGTTATTGGATAAATATATGTTGGTTAAATTGGTACTATTTGAGACCCTTTGGCATTTCACTTGTTTGATCTAGGTTTTATATGAAGTGTTAGAGGATGAAGTAATATCCTAGTATCAGACTTGGAACTTGTGATATGTGGTGTCAAATCCATCTTATGATATTTTATGGAAAACTCAATGTATGACCTCCTATTAGTGTTATGTGATGTTTAAACCTTACCTTGAAGATCTAAGCCCTCATTCCAAAGCACCAAATTTATATGTTGATGCAATTATATTACATAAGATTTTACAAAAGGTATAAATCTAATCCTATTAATTTTAGATGAAATACTATGGGATGTATAACTTCAATTGCGAACTACATAATCAAATATTAACTATAAGGGGGACTAGTCTATTTGGGAAAACCACATTTTAAAACTCAATTCCTAGATTCAAACAATTTGGATTTTAGCTAATAATATGGGTATTCAAAATTATCTAATAATAACTAAGTGATTTTAGGAATTGAAAAAAAAACCATTAAAGAAGGGAAGGGTATGGAAGAAAAGAGAACTAGAATTTCTTTCATTCTCTAAGCATTATAAACACATTTTACCATAGATAAACCACACAATGATTTAATTTAATTTGAATTAAATCTAAATATTACAGAGTAACCGATGTATAAGTGATAAAATACAACAATGATATAAGAAAACTAAGATTCAAAATATAAAACCCTAAGCAAGAGATAGAGAAAAGAAGAATTAGTTGATTTACATGTAATATAGGAACTATCTGGGAAGGAAAAGTGATGAAAAAAGACTGGGAAGAGTGTTGTTACTAATCACTCTAAATTTTGTAAGTACACGGATGAGGTTGGACATGTGCGCTGTGATATGACAAGGGAACCTCGGTGCTTAGAGACCGCTTTTGAGGCACCGTGACTACCACGAAGCTTAGGATCTGATTTCTATTGTGTTTTTATGGTGTCACAATTGCTCTTTGTTGATCACTGTTTTTCACAATATGATCACCAAAGGTACATGTAACCTATAAGACAAATATTCACTGCACAAGCCCAAAAACTGCATCAAACATAAAAAGGAAAATGTAGAATGGGGATTCATAATGACCTTGGTGGTCACCCCGAGAGTGAACTTACGACCAGCACTCCACTACATCTTATAATATTATAGCTAGTTGTGTGTGTGTGTGTGTATAAATTGTGCCCTAGGATTCCCTTGTGTAAGTTGCACTTGATAGCGGGATGTAGCTAGAATGTAGCAATGTAGTAGAATGTGTGGATGGAATAAATGAACTTCCCCTTCTTATGTTGTGTATGTAGAGTATGTAGTCCCTTATCCCTTTAATGGATGATAGATGGATTCCTTTGAGTGCTTTAGTGCCTTTTGGATGCAAGCTTAGGTGATTATAGTAATTCTTAGTGTTTGGTCCCTCATTTTGAACACATAACTATGTATTTATATGATTCTTGTTTGAATTTCATAATTTACAACTAGAAGATCAAACCATAAGTGAAAAATATTCCCAAAATATAAAAGAGACCCAAAAGAAGCGAGTAAGGTGAAAAGGGTAAGGTGCTCCTAAAGGGGACAAGAGGTGCATGGGCACTTCTATCCTAGCTAGGCACATCGTGTCTAAAGCCATAAAGATAAATGAGTAAAGTCTTGACTGGTTGTATGGTGTGTAAGACCAAATATAAAAAAAAGACAAATAAAAGAGGCCAAAGATAGTCGTTAATTACTAGTTTTCTTACTTAGGAATCATATAATGCTAGTATGCTTTTAGGACCTAGAAATGTACCCAAGTGTATGATTTTGTGTCTACATTTTCCCCACTTTATGTTGTTGAGTGAATACTTGATAACATAAAGTAGATAAGATATGTGTACCTTATGATCCTTGTAGAGTATGTGGCGAAATGCATGCCAAGTGGACAAGTGAAGCGTGAATGATGCAAAAATGAAGCATGAAAACTAGGAAAGGAAAGTGACCCTAGGGGTGAAGTATGCATTGCATTGTACCTATTGTTGTTATTGTGCTTGTAAATTTTCTTTGTAGGTTTCTTCTTGTTGCGTATTAAGGACGAACCTACTGCAAAAGAAGAGTGAAAGAGTAGTCAAAGTCTTGTATATGATAAATTAGAGAAAAATGTGCATAAGTATGTAAAAGTGTGTAAAGGAAAGTGTGCACATGATGTAAAAGAGTGTAAAAGGATAGAAAAGTGTCCTAAAATGTTGTGAAGAGCAAGTTTTTGGGAAATATCATGCCAAGAGTGAGTTTTTTGGGTGATCTCATGCCAAGTGCAAGTTTTTGGGTGATCTCACATGCCAAGTGTGAGTTTTTGGGTGAAATCTCATGCCAAAGAGCAAGTGTTGGGGAGAGGTCTAGTGTTACTCTCCTTCCATGACTCTTCCCAATAAACACCATTATAGATGGTGTGTCCTTGATTTGTTCATGTTGTCCCTGAATTTGTTTTGAATTAGTTCCAATTGTACTGATTAAATAGGAGATAGAATGCATTTGTTGTTGTTGGAAGGATTGTGATTGTAAATGTAAAAATACTTTGAAGGATTATGTGAACTATGTTGATATGATAAAATAATATATGTGCCCTAGGACATTAGTGCCCAAGGGAGGAAATAGGTTCCCAAATGCTAGTGTCTAGTCTAGGTGATGGTGTTGTGTTATGTTTGAGGACCCAAGTCGTATTTTGGGCCATTTTGTGACTATGTTCCTATTTTTTATTTAACTATGCAAATTTTTAACTATAGCTCTGAGCTTTTGTAGGGGTGATTTTTCACCCAATGTATGCCCCCTCATTTGGGGTGCATGCGATGATTATAGGAGTGTGGCCCCAAATGAGAGGACCTGATGTTGATCTAAAATGGATACCTATAGGGGGGTAGGGGATGTGCATGGTAGAAACCAAGGCACATGCAAACAAAGTGGCTAGTAACATGTGTTAGTAGAAAAAGTAACAAAAGCATGTAATAGAAAAATGTATAAAAGCAAGTGTGTAGACAAGAGTACCATGAAAAGTGGGTTTCAAACATGGGACATCACTCACAATGTCACAAGACAATCAAGTTGAAGCGGCCAAAAAAAGCATATAAATAATGATCAAACAAGACATAGGGCATAACCTACAAAAAATAGCATACATAGAAAACAATGGCAAGAAAATGTATCAAATAACCATGGTGGCATATAGTCCTGCAAAGAAAATGTTACACATGAAGCACCTATTAACATGTTAGAAAGATAAAAAGTATGTCAAGACATGTATGTATCAATGGAAAGTAATGTGCTAGTAAGTAGAAGTAGTAAATGATGAAATAATAACACCTGTAATGTGTGAGAGTAGTAAAGTAGATGCCCCAGGAGCCTCGGTGGGACTGGTAAGGATACATGTTAAGCATCATTGCAAGCGTGTGTGAAAATATATAAGAAATATGCATTCACAACTAGAGACCAAGTGAACATACATGTGTATATGATAAAGATAATGACATATAAGTATCTGACTAACATAGTAAGAAAAGTGCATCATGTAAGTATAAGCAAGAAAGAGTAAGTGCAACCAAGATATGCAAATTATGTATGAGTGTGATGGAATGGTATGTAATGTGTGAATGTGATAGGATTAGTGTGCCCCCCAGTGGATGTGTATGAGAGATGAGGTTCATTTATAAAATACCCCTCAACAATCAAGAATGAACCATATAACAAGAGTGTGTCATCGGAAATGGTTTGAAATGTGTGCTAGAAAGATAGATCATGAAGCATAGAGCATGAAAAGTGAATGTGGTGAGGTTCATTTCAGATTTAGACCCTCAATAGTCAGTATGAACCATGGAACTAGAGTGCATCATAGGGTAATGATGATACAATGCATGTATGTAAAATGTGTAAAGTACTGAGAAGAGATAAGATAAGTGAAGCATGAAGTGCATGTGCATGTGTATATATATATATATATTATAGACAAATGAAATGATGATTATAGGAGGGGAAAAAAGCATGATTGCCCCCAAGTGTGTGATGTAGAGAAGAATCAAGTAAAATCATCTAGAAGATCATCAATGTCGGGTCATAGCCAATAGGATTTGGATTAGAGACTTGGTAAGCAATAGTGTGAGGTTGATCATATAAAGAGCCTGTGTGGCATAAATTGTACATACCCATTGCATATTCTTCATTAGTAAAAGGAGGTTGAGGAAAATCATGTGCATACCAATGAGTTAGATTTTGAGTATAGCCTAAGAATGAGTCATTACAAATAGAGATGTGGCCAAAGGCATGGAAATGTGATATCAATATGATTGGGATCTAATGTGCCACCAATGTAATCAAGCCAAGACTTCCCAGTGTGAGTGGAAAGGAACAAGGAGTGCATGTAAGGAAGAATGAAAAATGGAAGATGTGGAGGCCATAATCAGCAGTAATGAATATACATCCATGATAAAGGTGGAGAGTGATGAGGAGGATCAACAAATTTGTGAATCCTAGGCAGGCCAAAGCCATCATGTGTGTAAAAATAGTCTAAAGAAAGTAGGGTCAATGGAATATGAGGCCAATAAGAATTATGATGAAGAGAGTGCATGTGAAAGGATCCAAGTGTGGCATAGTAGGAATGAGTCTGGGGAGATGTAGTATGTGATAAATGTCTAATGTATGTACAGTCCCTTGAAAAGGTATCATGGCATTAGTGGATGGAGGAAGCTTCTTGAATTGATATTCACTAGGGCCAATAGAAAAAAAGTATCCTAGAAGTAGGATTCATCTATTTCAATAGGAGTAAAGTTAAGATTACGCAATGTGTCATCATTAAGCTCTATGACATCAGCCTCATCATCAAATCATTGATGCTAATATTATCTTGTTGTATAACATTATCAAGGATATTGGTAGGAATGGAGCCAAATGTAGAATTGAGAGGAGCCATGATAGGTGGAGAAGTAGTAGCCATAGGGGTGGACATAGTGGGTGATATGATATCAATAGTATGAGTAGGAATGGAATGGAATGCATGCATGGAGAAGTAAGTAACAAGAGAGTAGGAGTACTAGATTGACCAACATCATATGTACCAATATTGTGATATGGAATAGGATGTGATGGAGGAATGGCATGGCAGTGATGGGTCTATATGAAAAACTTGAATGGGTTAGGGTTCGTAGTAATGGTATGTTCATAGCCATCATGTAGAATTTAATGCACCGATGAACTATAGATGGAACAACATGCATTGCATGAATCCAGGGTCTACCAAGTAAGAAATTGAACTGGAATGTGGCATCGATAACAAAAGAATACATAAGTAGGAATAATTTTAGGCCCAACTTGTAGAGGTAGGGTGATAGTGCCCATACATGTGTGAGTAGTGGAATCATAGCCATGAAATGACTTGAGAGGATTTATTAATTAAATCATCAATAATTCCAATTTTCCTGAGGAGGGATAGAGCACATAGATTTATAATAGAGCCATTGTCAATGAGTACACACTTAATACAAATGGCACCAATAGTAGTAGTGATAAGAAAAGGTGCAAATGGATTGTCAACAACAGAGGGGGATATCCTCATCACTAAAAGATATAACATGTGGTAGATTTTTGAGGGATTGAATGAGGTGAGTAAAGGAAACAGTGAATTATTGCTTTCAATGTGGATGGAATGAAGGGTGGCCTCTAATATATGATGAAAATCGGTGCACTATGCAAAAGATCATAAAGAGATTTTTGTTGGTGTATTCTTAAGTTGATCAATGATGTCATAACCCTTAGAGGTAGTGGTAGGAACTGTAGAAGTGATAGGTGGTGGGACAGAGATGGGTGGAGCCATAGGAGGATAAGTGTGGTGGGGTGGTGACTACATTGATGGTTAGATCAGATCATTGGAGTAATAAAGTGAGGAGGATGTTGAGTATGAACTTGCATAAAATTAGTAGTAGTAGTAGCCATGCCAAAAACCTTGGTTGGAGTAAAATAAGGATAGGAATATTGATCCATGAATTCAAAAGAAGGAGATAGATTTTGATACATTCTCAGAAGGTAGGTTTGAATGAGTGGGTTCACCAAATGATTTAATTTAATTTGAATTAAATCTAAATATTGTAGAGTAAAACCAAATGATGTATAAATGATAAAATACAAAAATGACACAAGAAAACTAAGATTTAAAATATAAAACCCTAAGCAAAAGAGAGAGAAAAGAAGACTTAGCTTATTTACATGCAATCTGGGAACTAATCTAGGAAGAGAGAAAGTGATGAACAAACTAGGAAGATTGTAATTGTTTCTCAATGTAAATTATGAAGTGCACATGATGAGGCTAGAAATAGGAGCATGTGATAGGGAAAGGCTTCAGGCAGGTGCTAGAGACTACTTCTCAAGCACCGGTGACTAAAAGCTGGAGCTCGAGATTTGATTTCTATTGTGTCACATAGGATGTTTCATTAATCTCTGTTGATAACCTTTATTCACAATATGATTGCCAAAGTACCTGTAACCTGGCAAAAGAAAAAGATTCATCCACACAATCCCACAAACCACATCAAACCTAAAAAGGAAAATGTAGAATGGGGAGTCGAGACTGACCTCGAGGTCACCTTGAGAGTGAACTTATGATTGAGCATTGCACTACATCTCAGAATCCATGTAGTTCTTTGGTGAGTGTGTGTGTAGAAATTGTGCCCTAGGATGCCCTTATGTGTTTGCACTTGATAGCGGATGTAGATAGAATGTAGCAATGTAGTAGAATGTGTGGATGGAATATAATGAAATTCCCCTTCCTATGTTATGTATGTAGAGTATGTAGTCCATTATCCCTTGAATGGATGCTAGATGGATGACTTTGAGTGCTTTAGGTTCCTTTTGGATGCAAGCTTAGGTGATGATAGTAATGCTTAGTGCTTGGTCCCTCATTTTGAAAACATAACTATGTATTTATATGATTCCCTTGTTTGAATTTCGTAATTGACAACTGGAAGGCCAACCCATAAGTGAAAAATATGCCCAAAAGATAAAAGAGACCCAAAAGGAGTGAGTAAGGTGAGAAAGGGTTAAGGGAACCTAGAGGGACAGAGGTACTGTGAGATTACATGTCATGGCTGGGCATTGGTGTCTGAAGCCATAAAAGATAAATAAGTAAAGTCTTGACTAGGTTGTAGGGTGTGGAAGACCAAATATAAAACAAGAGATAAATAAAAGAGGCCAAAGATAGTCGTTAATTATCATTTTTCTTGCTTAGGAATCATATAAATGCTAGTATGCTTTTAGGACCTAGAAATTTACCCAAGTGCGTGATTTATCCAAGCTAACTATATTATAAACATAGACATAATAGTATCGAATTGTTAACATCTCTAACTCACCTAAATATGCAATATTGGAAAGCACATACAAAAATATAAGCACAAGAAACATCAACTAGAAACTAAGGTTGGCATAACTCAACCTCTTTAGTCTACAAAATCCAAACAATATTAGAAGTGAAAACTTTACTTAATAACTAAAAGATAATTTTGTGTAGGCATCAAGACATGAATAAAAATTATAAGATAACTCAAAACTCTCAAAAACTAATTTGAAGTTCCAAAACATTTCTCTGTATTAATCCACTATTGTCAAGATATCTCTTAGGATAAGATTGATTATTTTTATGGAGTCTTGGGATTGAATCTCATGATTTTCATTTTATTTTGGAAACTCCTAACAAAGAAACTAAACCAAAACTAAAATAAGAAGTATAACTTGAAAATTTTATATGAGAAAAAGCTCCCATATTTACAAAATAAATCCTAATTATAGGTTCCTTTATTTTTATTAACAACTCATCTTAAATAATTATAGCACAGGTGGATCAAAATAAGCATGTATAAATTATTGAAAAAATAAACAAAACCAAAATCTCAAAAATAGCCGATTTAGTCTACATGAAAATCTAGTCTCCTTCAAAAGCTAGGAGTAGTCTTAGGCTCTCGATATTTTGATATATTTTATAATTATTGTATCAATGCATTAGTTAACTAAGCTAAGAGAATTGAAACTAACACCTTAATAGTTCCAAAACTAAGTTAACTAAACAAAGATCATCATGCTAAGATCTTAAAGAGACTAACTACCAACATTATGCATTAGAACTTGAAATGGAAATCAAACTAACATGCTAAGCACTTGAATCTCTACTCTTTAGATTACCAAAACAAATGAATGAACCTAGATAGATCCATGACAATCAAATTTGATTTTTTGATCTTCAAGGGTTTGGGAATGGAGGCTCATCAAAGTATGGCTACAAGACCATTTTTATTATCTCCATATGACCCAAAATCTTGGATGGATGAAATGCAAGAATGAGGCTATTAGCTCAAATGAAAGATGCTCTAAGATGAAATGCCTATAGTTTAGTTATATGCATGTAAGGTGTAAGTAGAAAGGTAGGAGGAGGGTTCTTTATATAACCCTCTGGATTGAAGGAGCTTTACATCCTATTATATGTGGGATAATAGCAAAGCTAGGTTAGTTATGGATAAGCATGGTTTAGGAGTGGTTGAGTTTACTTTAGGAGAGTTTAATTTGTCCTCTAGTGACTCATGGGAGTTGAGGGGGTTTATTGATTAATCAAAGTGATTAATTAATAGGTGTGCAAGCTTATAGAAGCTTTTTAGAGGAATAATTAGCATGATTTAGACTATGAGAGGGATGTAGTCACATAAATGATGATTTATTGATCTAATGGAAGAGGAAGCTAATTAATTAAGAATAATTAATTAGTCTAGATAGAAAGGGGGATTAATTAATGGAAGGATGTTAATTGGCATATTTTTTGGATAGAAGAGTTAATTAATTAACGTAATGTAACTAATTAACGGTGATAGAAGAGAAAATGAGCATTTATTGACGATATGTTGTCAATTTGTGGAAAGGGTATAATTAGTGCAATTTAAGTATTTAAATTGCTCGAGCTAAATTATAGGTGTCTACATTTTCCCCTCTTTGGGGTGGTGTAAGTGACGCCACTTCAAAGATAGTAGACAAGTAAAATTTTGAAGGGATAGAAGAAAAATTAGTATAAGTGAGAGATGCCCCCTCGAGTGTCGATGGGGTGATGAAAGAAGGCGATTAACGATCGAAGAAAAAAATATGAGAGAAATGGATAGAAGAATGGGTATGGACAAAGCATGCGCTAGGCAAATCAAGAATAGTGTTCATAGGGGAATGATATAGAGGAAAAATGAAGATGGCGAGAAAGGAATGAGCTTTCATCCATTGTATTAAAAATAAATTTTGTGTCATCATATTTCCAAGGATCTACATCATCAGTCCTTATTAAAAATATAAGCATACAAAAAAAGTAGAATGACATGAAAAGCCATAATACAAACAATTGTCGATTCATGAAAACACCAAAATAATGCAACATATAGAAAGCAATGCAATACGAGAAGTAAAAAAGCTCATTTAACAAGGAAACAAGTACAAACACACATACTCAAACCAACAATGGTCAAGATTGTTGCACAAATGTTTTGTTATCAATTTGAAGATCCCCAAGTGTTCGTGATTGATGACAAGGGTTAAAAATGATGCCCCTGGAAAGGATACATGTGAGGGAAATGTTAGGAAATAAGAGATAAAATATGTGGAATAATCCCTTAATCGCAACAATAGAAACTAATATGCGAAAATATTACGATCTCAAATAAAAGTGCGTAATAAATAACACAACATAGAGAGACAATATTTAACGTGGTTCACCCAATTTGGGTTACTTCCACCAAGAATCACTTGCTCGGATTTTATTACAAGCCTCCACTCTCTCAATACAATACCCAGATCTGTTTAGAGCTATGCTCAACAAACTCTATAGAATTCACACCCAAATTCAAAGCACATCTGCAATACATTTTCTTATCTATGTATCATATGCATAAGACCGTATAAATAGATAATTGCTTAAGCAATTTGATACAAAACCGTGCGTACCAAAACCATGGGCAAAAACCGTGGTATCAAAACAATGGGTACCGAAAAACCATGGGCCCAAAAAGCCCATAACGATTTACCCATTACCCATGGGTTAATAAACCACCCATGAAAATTTGCTATAGGGCGAGGATGAAGGATGTATGGTCCAATGATAAAGCTTTGTGCGTAACGAAACAACATCAGGAAACTCGATGTGCCCCAGAGTACCAATGAAGCAAACATGCTAGCTTTGTAAATGGTTGTAAATCTGATGATCCGCGAGTCATTTGATTCATGAACACGTGAAAATACTAGCAAGATATGGAATAAATACCATGCACAAGACATGAGTTTCAACCACTTGGAGTTGTTTACCCATTTTTGCAAATTTTTGAATTTTTATAATTTTTAGGATTTTTGAAGATTTTATGAATATGTTTTTTGATATTTTGATATTTTGATATTTTGATTTTTATGGAAGAAAGGAGAAAATAGGAGGTCACTTGAAAGCAAGAAAATTACCCCAAGGAGAAGAAACGGGTGCCAAGCTGCAAAAATATGCCCCGGACGTAGTGGAAAGTAGTTAAAATGATTATTTAATAAAAATAATCATCATCACGAGAGAGAGGAAGTGTTAGAATGACCACGACGGTCAAAATATTCCCCTAAGGCATCACGATGGGTTAAAACGGCTAGATATACCCCTCTCGGGAGGGGTAAACCATCGCGACGAGTTTATTTACTATCGAGCGATGTCGAGTTTTTATTGTGGAGTGATTCGAGAGTGAGTGGTGAGTGAGCAAGATGGTGCAGGTTTAGAGATGATGGAGGAGAGCCGATGTTTTTGGAAGTACTGCCGAGAGGAGGCCGACGCATTATTTGTGAGTGCCTAAACTCTTCTCGTCAAATTTTACATTTAATAACATTAATTAGCCTTAATTAGGGTTAAATTAGGCATAAAAAAATTTGTACATACAACTAGGGTGCATACACATTTAAAAATTTATACACACACACTTATATTTCCAAAATTACGTATACGTGTAGGCATACATGTCACGGATGTGCACACGCATGCGTAGGCATCAAAACCCTAGCATAAACAAATTTAGGTCAGAGCATGCATACGCCTTAGCGTATAAACTCAAACACATGCGAATGCGGTAAAAAGGTCACAATAAGTTAGTGAGAGAATAGAAAATAGAGGAATGATATTATGTATGCCACCTAGGCACGTACACAAGAGAAAAGGTACATACATTCCCAAAAGGGCACGTAGGCACTGAAGAAAAAAAACGTCTCACTTATTAGAAGAAAAACGTAGGAGTTTTTTAGAGGAAAATGATGAAATTAGTTGATTGAGGACCTATTTAGAAGAAAATAGAAGAAGATAGAAGAAATGTTAGTTCGACACATGTTGTGTTATATTTGTGTTGGTCCAAAAATCATTGGGTGGACATATCTATGGATAGACAAGCCAACAGTGTGTAGGGCATAGCCCCTCTTTGAGTCAACAAAGTGAAACTGGTTTATTGTTATTCTACCAACAGGAATCTGTGCAAGTCTCACAATATTCTACCTTCGGGGGTGGGATCTCATCCCAGTAGAGGTACTTCCAACTGTAAGAAGAAGGGGAAGAAGCGAGGCAGGGAGATAGGAAAGATCTGAAGGGAGAAAAGAAATGAATTCCAAAGCAGAAAGGTCGGAGGGTCTATGTTTTAGGTTGGTAGTAAACAGAGCCGAACTTACTCGCATAGATGAACAAAGCAATACTGATGAATAAATGACAATAAATCAGAAGTAGATTCAACAAAAACATACAGATCTAACATAAGAAAGCTCTGATGTATAACACAGGTATTCAGCACAAAGTCTAAATATTGTATTAATATTTCCTTCTGTTACAAAAAGCTCAAAGTCTTTTCTTCTTACTTCTATTTTTCATCTGAAAAGTATTCATCCCTTGAATACAACAAGTATTCAAGTATATATAGAAGAAGGAAAAGAGAGAAGGCAAAAGCAACCAACAACCTAATTACAAAGTATCTACAAAATATCTAAAAGTCAACTGTTGACTTTCGACAACTTGGTGGATGACATCATCCCATGGTGCAACATGGATGATGTCATCATTTGTGCCAACATACTCTTAGATATTTACAAAAAGAAGATCGAGAGGAAGGAGACTATTCATCGTCATCTCATGGCCGAAAGGGAGTGTCTTGCTTCTGTTGTTGCTCGGGAGAAGTGATGTTAAACTGGGCCCGATATTCCATGAACTTGCTGATCATGGGCTGAAGTTGATCTTGAGCAGGATCCTTGTGGCGATCACTGATAACTTCGCAAGTTTCACGTTCATCCACGAGCCTTTCTGGGAGCTTGGAATATTCATTTCCCGCCTCTATCAGTACCCTATAAAGTCATGACAGGCCAAAAGGTTGTTGATGCATTCGGTGTCGAAAGTGGCTTCTGGCCCTAACCCTTATGAGATGATCTCCTTAAAGATCTGAATAGTTTGGTCTACCTTCCTCAAGGCGAAAGGAGTGAGCAGCCTAGGGACATTCTCAAGATGATTTTCTCCATCTGGTGCATAGCCTCCAAGGCTTCCTCTTTGACTTTATCTATCTTTTCGAGGACAAACTCCAACTGATCGACCTGGTAGTCCAAAGTAGAAAGGATTTTGTTGGGTGCTCTGGGGTGATCGAAGACGCCGAACTTGACCAGATCTTTGACTGAACAGTTGAGCATTTTCTGGAAGGTCTCATGCTGTAGCCTAGCATGGTCCAACTCTTTGGAGATGGGTCCCGCAATCACCTGGAGTGCCTTGTTTGCCTGATTGATGTTCTGATACAACTTGGTGAACTTGACGATTACTCCCTCACTTTCCTTGAGGATTTGGTCTCTCCAGGGATACTGCCATACCTTGCTTACTAATTCCAGCGTATTCATTTATCTTATCCTAGGTCAGGGGCTCAGGAGTTTCGGTGGCAGTTGTAGGAGGTGCACTACCCATTTTCTGCAGGGATTGGAGAAGATGTTTATTTTTCTCCTTTAATAGCCTCTTTTCTTCCTTTGCTTCCTGGAGCTTCTTGCAAAGGGCATTGACTGCAGATAGGGCCTCTCCTTGAAGGATTTCAGAAGACATTCCCATTATGACTTGGGTCACTATATAATCTATCGGAGATAGATCCTTTTTATCCTTTAAAGGATTGGGATATGCAATCTCCATTACTCTTTCTCCCGATGCACTCTGAGAGAAGTGGGTTATAGGCTTTTGCTTCTTAGCCCCTTTTCGGGATGACGGAGAAGTCCATCGGTGCGATAGGAACTTTCCTCTTTTGCTGGCTCAGATGCTGGGAGATCCACGCTGGACTTATGGGAGTGGGACCAGAAGTGGAAGAGGGGGCAGCTGCAGTAGTGGAGGGAAAGTGCGTAGAGACACTTGGTGGCGGCATCGAGAGGGAGGCCGAGAAAGTGCTCACAGGGGGAAGGGACACTGCAGGGGAGGAAGACGTGGGAAAGGAAGGGAGCTGAGAGATGAGAGAAGAAATGGTGGGGACAGCTCCGTGCGAGAGAAGAGAAGATGGATGACGAGGGGGGGGGGAACAAAGTAGAAGATGGGGGAGAGGATACGACCAAAGGAATGGTCACTTGGGTCACACGAGGAGGAGGAGGAGAGGGAGAAGGGATAGAAGGGACCTCAACAACTTAGAAGCAAGTGGTAACATCCTGAGTGGATGTGCCCATCGAACATCTTTGGCCGCTTCTTTCTCTGGAGATAACAGGCTCACAACCTGTTCTTGTGCGCGAAGGGGACTCTCAGGAGCTCCTTCTTGAGTAGAGCTTGGTTCTCCCTCTTTGTCTTTGCCTCTACCCTTTGGCAGATGCTTTGGCCTGGTAGGTGCATTGCCCAATGGGGACGTAGTGAAATCTACCCCGAGGTAGATGAGGCCATTCATCCTGCACCAGTGTTCTGTCCGCCGCAGAGTTTCTTTGACCCTATCTTCAATGGTCTGGGGTGCTTTGGTTATGTTGATTGCAGTAAACGGCCAATTGTCCCCATCCGTGTCAAGATACACCTGATCAACTTCTTGATCGATAGTTTGATAACCTTTTGGGACAATGGCCACGCCGTACTAAATGATCTCTCAGGGCCAGGCGAGAATGGTCCTTTCTTCTGAGCTTGACCTCATGATATAGGTCGATATAAATGTCCTCAATCTGTGGAATGTGAATTGGATCAAGTTTTGCTTTGGGAAGGTAGCTCCTTGGATCAAAAGTGGGCCTCGCTAGGAATTTGTGCTTCAGATTGAGCAGTTCTAGCTCGACAACCATTTCCCGGGCTTTGTGGTGAGAGATGCATGTGTATCTGCCCACTATAAGGGGGAAAGGAGTTCCACCCTTCTTTCTCTTCAGGCACTTCTCGTGGTATGTTACGAGCTGTCTGGATAGCTCCAACAGGATCAGCTTGGGGCTGGCATATCTTGGCAATTTGGTGGGCTCCCCAAGAAGTTGGCCGCTCTGAGATAGGTGAAGGTGGGAAATTGTGTGAATAAGGCCCCCACTTCTCCGTTGCTGCGACAATGCTCTTGGTCGTTCGACCGTGAGTCATGTTGGGCCTCAAAAGGCAGACGACGTTGTAGAAGAAAGCATCATTAATCTTGGTAAACTACGGGATGCTATTCTCCAGCTTCAGCTCTGGGTAGTACTCATATATTCTCACCTGGGGCCAAACCCCGCATCGGCTCAATGCTGGATAATCCCTTTCCGAGGCTGTAGCATGACTACGTAGGAGTTCATGTAGAACCTCCCGTTGTGGTGAGTTGTTGGAGCTGCTCGGATATGGTGCTACTTATGATCTCCGCCCACTCAAAGTGTTGATCTGGTACGTTCTTGTTCATAGTTTCAAAGTACCTAAGCATCCATTTGTGAAAGTAATGGGCGTCAGAAATCCCAAACACTCTGCTTAGGAACGTGATGGTATCACTTAGTTCCTCGGAGAAATCGCTACGGTGAATAACTGAGGCCATCTGGTTACCACCTTCTTGTTCTTTAAATACACTTCATTCATCAGCATGCACACTGGTCTTCATTATCCTCCCATGCCTTAATGTAGTCCTCTTGGCTCACGGCCACGAAATGCCGGTGGTGAGGGATGCCAAGCATGATTTCAAGTGCCGGGCGGTAAGGTTGATCACGACTTCACCCTTCTCATTTTGGACACACCTCATGTCTTTGTTGTAGCAGCGGGCCACTACCATCATGAATTCATTGTTCACTACACTGACGGGGATCCCCCCAGCAAAATGTAGGCCACTACCTACTAGTTTGTCCATCCAAGGACTCCCTGTGACTCTCCTAGTTCTGGCCCAGAAATCTTCCATGTCAATGTGACCGAGCTCAGAGTCTCTTATATCCAGGTCACATTCTAGCCTGGGACTCGGGCATTCTGACCCTCTGATACTTGTACTTCATCTCTTCCTCTGTAAGCTTAGCTTTGCCCTTTGATTTGGTCGGTCTCTTGCTTGATGTAGACATATGTGGATCTGAGTTCAGTTGCTGATCTGCAAGAAGAAGAAGTGAAACCCAATGCAGAAGAGCCATGTTAGCTGTTAGATCTTCCATTAGAGTATTACAGAATGAGGAGTTAACAATTTAAAGGCCTCAGGGCGCAGGGCGCATGAACACTACAGGCATAGGTTAATAGTATGGCGCACAAAAGAAGGGTGTTACAAGGAACAAATTAGCGCCAAAGGGCGCAGGGCGCAAGGATGCTGCACATGACATTTTGTTATCAGAAGTGCACCTGTGCCATTCATATGTGTTTTATGCTAGTACACGTATAATTTTCATGTTGCGTATGGGATGTGGATGCGCCAATGGCGCATATATTTTTCATGTTACATGGAACTTTGGTGTGCAAAGGGTGCAGGGTTGATGTGTGTAACATAGGCTTTATGTGCACAAAAGGGGAACTTGGCGCGCGCAGGAAGGCTTGCATGACATTGTGCTGCTGTAAGAGGGGATGCACCTGTGCCATTCATATGTGTTTTATACTTGGTTTCACATGGTGCGGGTAATTTTCATGTTGCAAGCGGATCAGTGTGCCTTCTTGGCGCGACTGTATTTTATGTAACAGGCGTGGCGAATGCGCCAAGAGGAAAAGCACAGTTTTAAACTAATCTTTCAGGTTTTCTCTTTCCTGATAGGCTCGTGATCTTTCAGGCCTCTTTTACAGTGGTTTTTTGGATGGTGAAGGGGGCACAACAAGGAGGTCCAAGTGATTTTTGAGGTAGAGCCCTCCTTACTAGCAGATCTGGAAAGAGGAGGAAGAGCTTGGGGAGAAAGACAGCAAGAACAACAAAAAGGGGGTTACAAATCCATTACCTCCTACCATACAAATAATCAAAACAAAACATAGGAGGAGTAAGAACCACCTACCCGAATATATAGAATGTGAGGGGTGAAACGGGGTCCACGAATGCGATACGAGGAGGACGGGTGTGCTGACAGGTGCAGAGGAATAAAGTTATCATGTGTTTTCAATTGTGAAAGTGACAGGCGGGTGTGCCTATATATAGGCAAAGGTGCAATAAATGCGCCAACCACTTTTTCAAGAGGTGCACCAAAACATGTGTCGACATCGTCAAACGGTGCACCCTTTGGCGCGGATAAACGCGTGTCAACACGGGGATACTTGCGCCTTTGGCGTAATTTTAAGACTGTCAACACTTCATTCTCATACCCTTTGGTGCACCAAAACACGGCGCAACAATTTATGTTAACATGAAGGCACATGCGCCTTGGCGCACGCAAGAATGGTGCATCACGGGAAGGTGCACCAAAACATGTGTCGACACGTCAAACGGTGCGCCAAAGGAAATGAAGGGGGCACAAATTTACTCTGTGTAACACAGATAAAAGGTGCGCCCAACCAAAAAGGTATCAAAAATGGCTAAGTTCGGAGAACTAGATTTCCCGGAAAGGGATTTTGCAATGTTCCAAACGCAGAGGGGTCCCCGACGAGGGACCAGGACAAAATTTGGTATGGTTACCTATAAAATTTCCCTCGTCAATTTTATAGGATAACAATTTGCAGAGCCAATTACCCGTTCTAAAGACGAGAGAATGTCATGCTTGTCTTGTGGCCATAGAGGTGACCTTCTAGATATAACACGTGGATGATGGACATTCTCCCGAGGTGACTTGTCAGCCCATGTGGTGAGGATGCCCTCTATTTCCTTGGATCATGATCTCTTGACAACCTTGGTGGAGCGGTGGCATAGTGAGAGTTAGTGCTTTCGAATCCTAACGGGGGAGATGACCATGACTCTCGAGGACGTGTGGTGCATTCTTCATGTTCCAATATAGGGAAAAATCATTGAGTACATCAATAGGGAGGAGGAAATTGTGGAAAAATTGATTGAGGTTTTTGGTCACATCGATATACCTCGTCAAGGGATGATGGTTCACATGAACCATTGTATAACCAATCCTAGTTTTCATTGCATGGAAATTTATATGATGGATCTTGTCGGTGGCTTTCGCTCATTGAAAAGACAGTGCCACATTTCCTCTTAGTTTGATTGGGAGTGATACAGGGCATATTTCGTGGGTGATCGTTATTATTGGGACCAGCCTTCATTCGGTACATTTGTACTGGGATCTTTATCTTATCACCTACTACAATTAGAAGACCATGGGTTTCACCACCTTATCGCACATTTGGGCTTGGGACCACATAACCATTGGCTTCCCCGTAGGTTCTCTTAGAGTGCGAGACCTAGAGGATCCATCAGTGATGGGATGGGTTTCATTGGTGATGATATTTGTGGTCACTGTGGTAAGACATATTTTTATCTTATATTATTTGATGACATCCAATGTACCTTAACATAGTATGACAACCTTACCATCATTATCGGTTGGGTAGAAGATGGTCTAGAGCCCAACATAGCTATGGTTAAAAATTTCTTGATCGACAACTATGATTACATCATGCGCTTCTATTGGGTGGACAGTGTCGAGACAATTTGGCATAGTGCAAGATGTACTTGGTCCCGATATATGGTACGCATGCAGTGGCAACCGAGAGATTCGACATGGGCCCAACCATTCAGCTTGATAGGGCCCGAGGTAGTTTTGATGGGATGGTGCCACTGGTATGGGCACCCATGAGACAAGTTAGAGATCCTAGGATCACGACTGAGTATGGAGCTTAGTATCTTACAGCTCTACCATGCTGGCTTACTATTCCATAGGCTTTATGGGATGTCGGAGTTAGGGGGACCTTTCGCGATGAGCATGAGCCTTTACAGGAGGGTGACGATGATGAGGATGATGATGATGATGATGAGCTTGATGGTGGTGGTGGATAGGGTCCTCCACCATTACCCGATAGAGACAGAGACATGTACCCATTTTCAGATAGGTACAGATGCCCCGAGTGGGCATACGAGTTAGTATCCATTTTCCTTTACAACAGGTGGTAGCACATAGAGCACCACAGGGTCCTCCTCCATTGTCATATTTACAACAAGGGCCTATGTCTAGCCCACCACATAGTCCGCCAAGAGGTGGAGGGGATGGAGATGACAGAGATCGTGGATATGTCATCGCATTATAACAACATCTATAGCGAGCCATATCCATCCATCTTCAAGTGGCGTCCAAGAGGGATTATTCTCGTGCTCGATACAAGTTCTTACTATAGAGTGAGATTGGGCCATAGCACATGCTATCTATGGATGTGGAAGCGATCAAGCCACCCGGTTCTAGTAGATTTAGTAGTTGGCTTTGCAGAGTTCACAAATTATGGGATTTTTATAGCAGCTCCAAGCAAAGACAAAGGTTGTTATCACGCAGAGAGAGATCAGGTCACATTGGAGAGGGACATATTGATAGCTAAGAGATCGGTGAGCTAGGCCGAGCGGGTGAGGGTATGGGCCAAGGTGGATTCATTCTAGCGACAGTAGATGGAGCCTTTGTGGTTCCATGTGTATTCATGGAATTGGCTATGGAAAATGGCACATCCCCTACTATAAGGCCCTGTACTATGAGTTTATCCCAGAGGCTCGAGGATACCTAGTTTTAGTGAGTAGTCAATGGGTAGATCACCGAGGCCTGAGGCATCAGTGAGATCCATGGAGCAGCCACGAGATCCCTAGACAGGGTGAAAAGCAGGAGAGCTAAGCACATAGGCGATGCCCCTTCCTCGAGATCATAATTCTCCCAAATCCTCATGATAGATCGAGTCATATTTTACTCATTTTATATAGATGCACTGGTGTATACATTTTGTATGTACACCTCTTATGAAGGCTCATTTTGATCGATGTATTATTTTGGATTGTATGCCTCTTATGAAGGCTCCTTTTTGATCAATGCCCTTGATGGCATATTTTGTATTGATGATGTATATTCTCTTGAGACAAACATTATATACATGTATATGGACATTTATATTATTCATGATGACTATTATGGTTATGGATGATGATTTATCATGATGTTGTTTGATTGTATTTCTTATGTATGTATCATGATGGATATTGATGATGTATCACATGTGTTTGATTTTTATGATAGATCCATAGATGATGTCAATTGTATTGTACATGTGATTTTCTAGAATATTGTGACGGGATGATATGATGATATTGGTGCGGGGAAATATTTTTATATCTCACGACCCTCTTTCCCCTTTGATGATATGATATGTGATGACTAGCTTTAACATAAATGTACAATATAGAATTTAGAATTTTATTTATATATGATGTATAGATGATGTTAGATGTGATGATATAGATGGAGATATGATGATGTGATAACAAAATTATGTACAAGAAACAAACAAGCAAAAACAAATGTTTAACAAATCTACCAAATATACACATTAAAACAACCTAAACAAAGCAACTATGTACAACTATTTACAAGCATGCAGAAACATACTCCATATGTACACACAAGAATAAATCTAATCTAAGTAAGAAAAGATCAATCTAAAGTGGTATGTTTAAGAAACACACTATACAAATGTACAAGTAAGTAAAAACTATACAAACAATGTACACACAACCAAACAAGCAAAGCAAGAAACAAAACAAAGAAACAAAGCAAGTAAACTAAAACTATGTTTTTGTGATATTGTTTTCAATGCGTTTTGTGTTGTTTTTGAGAGTGTTGTGATACAATTTTCTATTGTTTTTATATTTTTTTTTTTTCTATTGTTTTGGGTTTTTTCAAGCTTTATGCAAATGTTTTTGGTGGTTTTCCATATATTTGAATGTTTTTGTGATTTTCAACATATTTGAATGTTTTTGTGATTTTAAAAGGTTTTCCAAGCTATGTACAAGAAACCAAGAAACGTGGATGCCCCCAACATTAGAGGGGAATAGACAAGGGAATATGCCACATGTTATATACAAGAAGGTGAATGTGTGAAGGTTCCCCTAGTGTTAGATGGGGAATATACAAAGGAAATCCCTTCACCGATTTACAAGAGGAGAAATAACCGGATCAAGGCTTAACAAGATAGGTTTACAAAGAATCTTGGATGCAGGTGCGGAACTAGCCCTAGGCTAAGTAAAAGTACCCCTAAACACAAGATTCTTGTGAAAATGAATCCTCCCAAAGCGTCGGAAACTAGTTTTCACCAAGGGATCTATCCAAAGTTCCATAATTGTGTGGTTTTCACATTTGGATGACCTATTTTCTCTTTTTCTTTTTCTCCCTTTTTATTTTTATTTTATTTTTCATAATAAATTTTTACTTTTTTGGTTGTTTTATGATTTTTGTGCCATGTTCAAGCATAGAACCGCTTGAGGTGCATGGATTTCATGGGTTCATGGAGCTCATCTCCATCAAGATGGGCAAGCTTGTATGCTCCTAACCCATATTTGGCCACAATGACATAAGGTCCTAACCAATGAGGTTCAAACTTTCCTTTCTTCTCTCTTTCTGCCCTTGTGTTGAATTGGTTCTCTTTCATTACCAAATATCCAACCTCAAACTGACAAGGTATGATCCTTTTTTTGTAGTTTCGTGATACTCTATTTTGATACACCTTGAGATGGTTTAGGGTGTGGATGCACTTTTCATCTAGGAGCTCTAATTCTACCAATCTAGCCACTATGTAATCCTCATCTTTATCTAGATAATCCCTAAGAGATATTCTTAGAGAAGGAAGATAAATTTCTAATGGGATGATGGATTCGAGCCCAAATACTAGGGAGTAGGGTTTCATGCCCATATGAGTGCGAATAGAGGTCCTATAAACTCGAGTGTTGGGTGAATTGTAAATGCCGTTTGTGACATATTTTACTCACCATATTTTCCATGATTCGAACAAGTGTTTTATTAGTGGCTTCGCATTCCCATTACCTTGAGGGTAATATGGCATGGACCACTTTAGTCTTATCTGAAAGTGATGATAGAGATCTTTTACCATCTTGTTCTTGAAATATTTGTTGTTATCAATAACAATGGTAACAAGAATGCCATACTGGAAAATAAGGTGATTCATGATGAACTTTGATATCTGAGCACCTGTAACATATGTCAACGAAACAACCTCCACCCACTTGGTGAAGTATTATATGGCCGTGATGATGTGGGTATGACCATCAGATGAGGTAGGGGTGAGCTTCCCTATTAAGTCTAATCCCCATTTAGAGAATGGCCATGGTGTTGTGATTGGGTCAGAAGGATGCATTTGTACATGAATGAAATTCCCACACTACTTACATAAGATACACTTCCTTACATAGTTGCAGAAAATCCATTTCCATAGTAGGCCAAAGAATAGCCTAATCTTAACAAATTCTTGGCCAATTCCATTCTTTTTGCATGGGCTCTACACACTCCTTCGTGTACATCCTTGATCGCTTGTACTGACTCTGTTACATCTAAACAACACAATAGATTCCCATCATAGCCACAATGATAGAGTGTGCCTCCTAGGAGGGTGTAACAGTTATTTGGCGGATAAGGATTTGTTTTTCGAATGGGTAATGTGGGGAGGAAAGGTACCACTTTGGAGGTAGTTAAAAAAATGGGCATACCATGGGGAGTGATGACTAACAAATTCATATGCCAGGTAAAAATACGGCATGTCGTATGTAGACTTACGTATATTTTCAACAAAAAATGGCCTATCATTATTTTCTAGCAGAATCCATAGCATATAACCCACTGCTTTCCATTGCATTTGTAGATCGGGCTTTGTGCTCTTGGAATTTTTAAAAAGGTAATACACACAAAATATTATTTTAGAGTTTCCACCAACTTTCTATATGGGATGATTTTTTCATCCTTGACCTTGTACTCATCATTGACTTGCTTGATAATCAGTTGTGAGTCGCCAAACAACCTTAACATGGTGGATATTCCACTTTATAGCCAACTTCATTCTAGCGATGAGTGCCTCATATTCCACAATGTTATTTGTGCAAGGAAATCCAAGATGGAAATCTTGCGGTATGGGGTCTCCTAAAGGAGTGATTAGCACTACACCTACCCCCGAACCATGGAAAGTAAATAATCCATCAAAATGTACTTGCCACATAATAGATTCTTCAATATACATCAATGATGCATCGGGTAGATCCAAACTCATAGGCTCTATTCTAGGTAAGGGTGCTTCTACCAATTGGTCGGTGAGCACCTATCCTTTTACTAAATTTTGGTGTACGTACTCAATGTCAAATTCATTGAGTAGGATGATCCAATTAGCCATCCTACCAATAAGGGCAGGTTTTGACAATAGGTATTTGAGTGGGTCAACCTTGGATATAAGCTTGGTTTTGTTATTCAATAGGTAATGGTGAAGTTTTTGGAAGGTAAAACTACAGCCAAACAATTTTTTTGATTTGGGGATAGTTGCACTCATATGAAATTAGGTACGAATGAGATAGTAGGGAGCAAAAAAAGTGCCAATAGCAAATTGAGTTGCAGATATGTATAACAAAAGAGGCTCACCTAGGTTAAAGGCATGATGAATGACTGATTTTCCAAGTATTGTTTGAGTAAGGCAAAGGCCTGCTGCTACTTTGGTCCCCAAACAAAGTCAACATCTTTCTTAAGTAGATGGGTGAAGGAATGACATTTTTCGAAAGTCTGCGAGATAAAGTGGTGGATGGCTTGTATTTTCCCTTACATATTGCACAACTATTTGATGTTCTTGGGAGGAGGCATTTCAGTAATAACAGTTACTTTGGTTGGGTCTACCTCAATCCCTCTTCTTGATACAATAAATCCCAATAAATTTCCTGACAATACCCTGAAGACACACTTCTTTGGATTTAGTCTGACCTTATATTCTCGGAGACACTCAAAGATATGCCTCAATAATTTAGGATGGTCTTCTCTTGTCTTTTATTTCCTAAGATATTATCCACATAGTCCTCCATGATGTCATGAAGCATATCATGGAATATTACAGTCATTTCCCTTTGATAAGTTACACCAATTTTTGAGGCCAAAGGGCATTACTTGATAATAGAATGTTCCCCAAGGGGTTGTAAAGGTTGTCTTATGCTGATATTCCTCTACTATCTTGATTTGGTTGTAGCCTGAAAATCCATCCATAAGAGATAAAATTTCATAGCCTGCAGTCGAATCGACAATCATGTCGATGTTAGGCAAGGGAAAATCATCTTTTGGACATGCCTTGTTGATGTCTCAAAAGTCTATGCAAATTCTGATTCCAACAGGCTTATTTTGTACCGGAACTATGTTTGATATCCACTCAGAGTAGTCAATGGGCTTGATGAACCCTGCTGCTAATAGTCTCTCTAACTCCTCTTTAACTAAAAGGGCCACTTGTGGATGCATTTTCCTTAGCTTTTATTTAATAGGATTTGTGTCTGCATGCAAAACTAAGTTGTGCACCACCAAAGTTAGATCTAATCTTGGCATATCTTTATAAGACCATGCAAATATATCCAAAATTCTCTAAGAATCAAGGTGAACATTTTTTTAACTCTTGTGCAAGGCCAAGCCCCTATCTTGACTATATTTGGTTATTCTTCTGTTCCAATATTTACATCAATAGTTTCTTCTACCAAAATTTTTGACATATCCTCCATACACGTAGGATCAGGAGGAAGGTTGAGATCTTCTAAGGTCGTCTCTACGATATTTTCACCCTTAGCGTGGTCACTTATTTTTTCCATTGATTTTTTTATTTGTTGGTCAGCTAGTGCCTCAAAGAGGTTTTCACTGTGCGACTTGGACTTATGTTTTTTGCTTACGATGCTTTTCTTTGGAAAATTTTCCCTTGCTTTTTCTTAAATTTTACTAACCACAAAGATATGCTTCCTCACCAAAGTATGCACAAGTATCTATGTCAATGAAGAAAAAATTCTTACGATCTCCAATAGGATGGTATCACGTATGACCATAAATTAATCAATAGCCTCGTCATTCTCAAATAGGTCTAATAACACATGATGTTGTTGGTCCCAATCGACAAGGGTAGGGTATACAAGGTCAATTTTAGGATCGGAAGGGGTTATGGTAAAGACAACAATATCCATGAAAATTTTCATGGAGGAAATATCCTTGTATTGGCTATAATGGGAATCTAGGTCTCTATCTGAATAAACAGAGATATCCTCGCGTTCAGAGGAGGTAGCATCTTGATCCATGGGGTGTGACCCATATGGCTGAATACCTATACCATATATTTCAGTTTTGAAATGTGGAAGTGGGACTGGTTCCCTTGCTCCTTGTTCAAACTTTCCACATCCAAGTCCTTTGTAGCCCATGGAATACATCATTCTACTAGACTTTGTGTATTCTAGAATTTCATAGCAGGTAGGCTTAGTGTCTTCGGGGACCCAAGTTGTAGGTGGGTCTAGAAATTTCTCTTCTAAGTAATTAGTCCACCAGGTAAGAATGTCCCAATAGTCTATTCATCTCTAGGCCATTTGAAGTGATAATTGGGTCTACCTCTTGTTTTGGTGACAAAGATAGATCTAAAACCAGAAGAGCCTGTTGAACATTATATTCTCCACAACCATACTCAAGGATTTTCATCTCCCATGAATCGAAGGGTGAGGTATACATAGAATCCCTACAAGCATAGAAAATTAGGAGTCTAAATCTACCTATGATTCAAGAGATTTTGACTAAAGGGGAACAATAATATCAGTGGAGGGACATGTATATGTACCCCTACGTGCAAAGTTGTTGAGATCTTTGCAGTGAGTGAAGGGTCCTGGGTCACCTTGAATGGTAACAGTGTGTCCATCATGTTTAAATTTAATACACCGATGAAATGTTGATGGTATGGCTTGCATGACATGGATCCATGGGCGTAAAAGAATCATATTATATGGAAGTTCCAACTATAAGACATGAAACTTCGTGTTGTGGAAAGTAGGGCCTACTTCCATTGGAAGTGTTATTGTTCCAGATGACTCTTGCTTTGTGTTTTTCGTATGCAATTATGGTGATAATGTGGGACTCTAGATATTATTCTATGTGTCCTAATTGTTTGATTAGTTTCAATGTGCATATTTTGAATCCCAACCCATTGTCCATAACCACCTATGTATCTTTTAGCGAGTAACAAATACTTCTATATAAAGAGGATGGTTATGTGTATGATCTTTGTTAGGGATTTCATTGTGGTTAAAAGAAATACCACTTAGATACATGTTAACCAAACTTTATGGGAAAGTAAGGTATTAATATTAAAATAATATTGATACAATGCGCAAAAAGGTAACAATAACACCTTTCGAAATCAAGGTAATATTTGAAAGAAAACTAATGCTAGACTACACCAAGGAATTGTTAGGGTGTGCGTAGTGTAACATTACAATATAGAAACTTAGGCCAAGTTTGCAAGAAACAAGACGTAAGTATCAAAATTGTGGTGATATGATACAAACAACGTGTCACTCAAAGGAGTATGTCTAGTGAAAAAAATCCTAACTACAATGATGATCTTGAATTGTATATCAAGGTAAAAAAGGATACCAATGATATGAAAATGTGCCCACACACTTTAGACGTTTGAAAAATCAGTCGTAAACATGGATGAGCATAAATGGACACAAAAGTGGTGAATATAATCAATTAGAAACACATGGGTAGTCACTCTTCTATTGATCAACAAAGTGTCAAAAGAAAGTGAAGGAAGTAGATCAATTGGGGTTGAAGAGAGTTTGGCCTCACTTTGGTAGAGTTTCGCCTCACCTTAGGGTGAGTGAAAAACTAAGCAAAAGTAATGCTTCAAAATATTCGTGATGAATGATGCGCCATTTGAAATTTAATGGAGTCTCCCCTTGTTCGAACAAACAAGGTTTCGATTATGAGAAATTTCTCCCTTTGCGATGGCTCTCAACTCAAATTGGCTTTGATATGGTCAAAGTTGGCTCCTGGACAAGATAACTTCCTAGGTGGTTCACTCAACTAGGTGTCACAAGTTATCTAATGCGAGCTCAATTTTCCAAGGTTTCCCAAGGATTATCTTGGATTTACTTTACCCCCTTCAAACATAGTGAGCAATAAATGCGTTCATCATGTGTTCTCACTGGGGTTGCGATATAGATAACTTTGACGCTAAATCTCACGTGTATACTAGTCAAGTAGGTGTGCGAGCACTTCTCGCTTCGTCCCAAAGGTTCCCTTTTGTGTGCACTACTTTGGGGTTCCTAGGAGCACCCCAATTGTTGTATCTTAAGGCCTATGCCAAAGGGGTTATGTCATAGTTGAGCGCATTTGAGGTGTACCCTTATCCGAACTTACGCAAATACAAAGATATTTTGATTGTGGTGTTTTTTTTATCTTTTATTCTTATTGTGGTTTTCTTGTACCTTTCGTTTTGGAAACTTGCATGGAAACCGTATTAGTAGTTTTGTCCGATCCTTCTTTGTTTGAAAAACATTTAGGTCCCGCACATCATATTTAGTATTTTTCCATAAACAAAAAGAGGATAAAATGTCATTTCTGATTCTCAAGATTGTCCTAAGACGCAAGAGAAGAGAATACATGATGTAGAATCCAACTATGCAATTAACAATGGAAAATACTCAATTTAAACGCAAAATTTATTTCATCTTAACCAAATTTGACATTATTTCCTTTAGCAACAAGCATTTTTCAAAGCAAAAAGATATAAAAATTGTTTCTGATTCCCAAGATCACCTAAAAGGTGTGAGGGAAGAGCATATACGACTCTAATCTCCTAACTAAGAATGCAACATTCCTTAACCCTTAAACAAACCAAGCTACCAAAAAACATGTAAATATTCCCTATAAAATAGAAGTTAATCTTCAATTTAAACCTACAAGGAGTTAGTACATCCAGTAAAACATGCTTTTACAAATTTTATAGTAAATGACAATTTATATATCTAATGGAAGAGGAAGCTAATTAATTAAGAATAATTAATTATTCTAGATAGAAAGGGGGATTAATTAACGAAAGGTCATTAATTGGATTTTTTTGGATAGAAGAGTTAATTAATTAACATAATGTAACTAATTAATGGTGATAGAAAAGAAAATGAGCATTTATTGATGATATTTCATTAATGGTTATGGTATAATTAGCACAATTTAAGTATTTAAATTTCTCGAGCTAAATTATAGGTGTCTGCATTTATAATCTATTACAATTGTATTTATCATTAGAGGTTTGCATGGATATTCACTTCTATTGATGAATTAGATAAAATATAAGAAAATTAATCCCAAAAATTGGTTGATGGCTTTGCCTTTCTCAAGGTTATTGATGTTGTTAGGATGAATTCAAGCATACCCACATGTTAGTTATCAACAACAAGATCTATACTTGTAGGTCAAAAATAGCTCTAAAATGTTGTAGAAGCCATCAATTTTTCCATTGTTAGCATTTGACTAGCTGGATCTAAAAGTTGTGTTAGCCATACATCTCTACATAGAGACACAATGTCGCAGCGTGAAACAAATCCAAATGTTTGTAGGCTACCGAGAGTGAACTTGATGCTTCTTATGAATCAACCTTGGATTTTTCATTCTTAATGTCAATAGTTATAACATCATTTACACTCATAAGAGGCATATTTGGAAATAAAATCACTTTACTATCTTGGTGATGACTGTTATTTTGGCTTTCATGTCCATTACCTCTTGCTTCAAACTATTAATCCTTTATTTGAATGTTTCGCTTTATATTTTGTAGCATATATATCTTTAAAATTGATGAACATGTCTTTAAATTTTTTTAAATATCTGACCTTAGGGTCTAAGGTGAACTGAGTTGCAACTATGTGGCATTGACATATTCTCTAACTTCTTGTAATGAAACTAGAGCCATTTTAAAAGATGATTACATCACATTGAAAGGATCAATTGATGGTTTTCTCTCTCTCTCCATATATATATTATTCATTGATAAGACCATAATTTCCTCCTTCATCCTCAATAAAACATATTATCCTTGGGATTTAATTCTATTTTTGTAACCTTGTGTAGCTTCTTCTCTTTTTATTATAAAATAAAGACACCCATGGGTGTTGATAAATATGAGACCGATATTTCTTGGCTATTTGTTGTTTTATCAACTTCGCTTGATCTTTTCTAATACTTTGTCACTTGTAGATGACACCATGATAGATGAAGTGGAAGGTGCAGTAATGAGAATAAAGGTAGTGGTGGTATGAGTGAATGATATTACTTATGGGATCACCCATAGGAGGAGTAATGATTTTTTTCCTTTACTAACTAATGGAATGGCCTAATGGTGTTTGTATTGGGATTCTTGGTAGGGTAAACCTATAATATATTAAATCACCGGCCTAATTTGAGATGTAGAAATGGTGGAAAAGGAATAGATAAATTTACACCTTCATATATTAACATCTTCATAAAGGAGATGGTCTATGTAGAAACACAAATTTGGAAATTCACTCTTTGAAACTTTTAGATTTTACAATGCACTCTTGCTAAGATAAGTACAACCTTCCCTTTCCCACTTAACACATTCTAATGTATTTTTTTACCTTTTTATCCTTCCACAATGACATGTCATCAAATTCTAATAAGACAATACATAGAAGAATATTAGGTTGCATGTTTTCCTTCCTTTGTCAAGGTTGTATAATTGGGTCATGATAGTATATTTGGTCCCGATCGACATGCGATATTGGACCAAAATTTACTCCTAATCTTCTTTAAATTTAATAATATTTATTTAGGTCTTATAATCTCTCTAGGTCATCCTTTCATCGATAAATCATCTACATAACCCTATAAAAGCATGTAAACACTACCTCATTTTATAGCCCGAAATCTCACGAACTACATTGACACTCACTTCCTACATTTGTAAAAGGAACCTGGGCTCCCTAAATCTTACAATATCACATCTATAGTCATTAGGGTAGGAAAAATACAAATAAAAATAGAAATAAAAATTATATATATATATATAAAGCTTCTTATAAGGTTAAGACAATAATCTCTCTCATCCACAAGCACTCAAAGATCCCTTCCCCAAGTATCTTAGCAAGAGAAAAATCAATTCAAGCATGGTCAAAGATGGTTATCAAACATAGTTGTATTCATTCGAGATATGACATGCTAGGTAGATAATGAAATGTGGTTTGAGGCCTCTTTGGAGTAGTGCCAATGTTGGCAATGCACGGGGGTTCCCAAAACCCAACTAATATTTTTAAGGACTTATCATCCATGGTTAGGGTTTGAGATGATGATTAAAGTATTAAGGTATCTTAACATGATGATTGAAAAATGGGGTTTGATAGTGATAAATAGTTCTAGGAAATCAATAGTGTGTAAAATTTCTAGAACCTAGATTTGAGTAGGTTGAAGACTTGTAGTTACAAAATCACACACTTACTACTATAATTATACTGCAAAGTATGTTGTTTTATATATGGATCTTGTGTAAAAAAATTATTCACTCACCTAGTCTTATTGTTAGTTCAGTTAATCATCATCATTTCTTATCTCGCACATTCGTCACTTACTTGCATAGTTATGGTCATCTCTCAGAGTCTTAGCTGTCATTATTCACTCAGTTGTCATATCTCGGTCTCTGACTAGGGCGCCTAGGAAGGGATTAGGGAACCTCAGTGTCATGACCCTCATTTCTAGGTGCCCTAGTCCTAGTCACACTTGGTTCTCATTTAGATGTTCAAGGTCGGTATTTATAATTTTCCCTCCCATTCCCCTAGGTACTAGTCGGCATGTCGGGTCATTAGTGTCAAAATTTGAGTAAGAGATCCCTATATAAACACAACATACATACTATCTTATGGGAATACTATTTCTACTAAGGGATAGATATCTACATAAGGCAAGGGACTGCATTTGGGCACTATTCTGCATCACACATTGCATAGGAAGGGGATTTTATTCTATTCCATCCACCATTCTACATTTTTATCTAGTTATTTCCCACTACTTTGGCGTCATTAGTGCTAGGGAACCCTAGGCACACCATTGCACACAAAAGCACATAGAACTACATCGGGTATGAGATGTAGTGCAATGCTTAGTCATAAGTCCATCCATTTGGCAGTGAGGAAAATTTGACCCATTCATTTGCATCTTTATTTTTTAGGGTTTGATGCTTTTGTGTGGGGTTTTGTAGGAGATTATTCATTGGATATTTACAATGATCATGTCAACCAAGTATGACACTAACTTGATCAAAAGTGAAGTACTACAAAGATTTAATGATCATATCAGATCCAATTTATGAGTCACTTTATAGACCAGGTGCCCGTATTTGAGACTAGGGCACCCACATGTGCCCATGTTCATCCCTAGCACCCCATTCGCTAGATATGCAACTTCACGTAATTTTATGAGGTTCCTTACAACATGCGCTTACAGCTTGTACATCACCCTGTCTAGTCCCATATTACTATGAGGTAAGTCTAATTCAGGTTAGTACCTTTCTCCCTCCTATCATTTATTTTATTTCATTTAAAATATTGAATAAATTATCTAGCTCTTATATTTCAATATATTTCAATTATTACATTGTTGTACTTTCTTAGATTATTACTAAAATATAGATTTTAGATAATCATTTTGGTGAACCCATACTTTAGAACATTTTTCCCTAGGATCCACTTCAAACCCTAATGGCTAAGGATATCTCTTCTCCTTCTCAGCCCATCATGTCGCACTTCAGTGTCAATCCAATCTATGATGAGGCTACTATCGCTGAGCTCATGAATCTCTATAGTAATGCTACTATACCAGATCATATTCAGAAACAAATCTTAGACAACCAACAATATGTACCTACTAGTTTTGAAAATTCCCCATTGACATTAGTATTGTTTCAGATCTGATAGCCTTCACTCGTTGTACACCATGCTATACAACTACTCATGATCCTCTTGTTGATATTTCTAAATAAATTCTAGATGATTCTCTTATTGATTACATGTTAGGTCTTGACAATAGATCTCATACTGATTCTTCTCCTCATCAAACCACTGCTATGGCTACATCTCATGACTCTTCTATTTCTGATACTGCTTCTCCTAATCCATCACATACTAGTTCACATACTCTCTCATATTATGTTGATGATCCTAATGATAGTACACTTAATGAAAATTTCATATCTGATTCTTTATTTGATGTCGATGATATAATTAATAGTCATGATTCTACTACCTTTCATACTATTGAGTTTGAATCTCCTACTCCAATTTCTCCTAAGGTTATATCTAGCATCATGCATGAGTCGCCTCCATCTATTAGTTATTCTTCTCCTACCATCTCATCTCCTCTTAACACTTCACCTACATCTGTCAGTTTATCTTCTCCTATCAAGGTATCTCCATCAATTGTTTTACCTTCTAGGGATGTTTCTGATGCTAGTCCTACCACTACTATGGATGTTCCATATTCTTCGTCTACTATCGCTTCTCCGACACCTACCCCTAGTGTGCCTTTTCTTAGTTTTGGATCAGTTTGACACAAATGAATAATCGATAAAACTCTCTCTATATTCTTGCTACATAAATTACACAATGAATTAGGCTAATTTATAGCCATTACAATAGACTAACCTCTTCCTATAAAATAGGAAGTGTATCAAACAACTTACCCGTTTATAATTTTATGGGTACAACAAAACTCTATAAATAATATATTGTTGAAACAATATATTATAACAATAATATTAACCATAATAATTACACACATAATTATTATTCACACACATACATATGTGAAGCACTATAATATTCCTAACATTCCCCCCCTTAGTGCGAACATGGGAGAAAAAAATTGCACTTCCTTCTGCAGCGTGCCACCCGTGCGTGCTCATGATCTGGATGGTTTTACAGGACAGCCAACAACCTCAATATGGATGGTTTTATAGGACAACCAACAACCTCAACATGGATGGTTTTACAGGACAACCAACAACCTCAACAAGGATGGTTTTACAGGACAACCAACAACCTCAATATCATGATGCTACTTTTCTTTTGTGCTTTCATCTGTCCACTATGCTTTTCCTTCAGGGAATTATGTAGGAAATACCACTCACTGATTACAAATATGAAAAGAGAAAATGGAACATTGAGACCATGTTCCCCCCCTCAATGTGAACATTTCACTTATTCAAAAATAGGAACACTTGAAAAAGAATCATGCAAAGACACAACCGAAATCAATGTAACTCGAAAAGAAAGCAAACTCACACACACACACACTATCACCAAAGCTACGTGCAGCCCCATCATTGGTGATCGGTGAGAGGTCATTGTTTAACCTCCAATCCAATGCCTCCATCCTCCACTATCATGCTGCTAGCTCAGTGAATTTGGCTTTTGAGGATCAATGGTTACATACCTTACTCGAACGTCGGATTCCACCGAAAATGGGTTCGTAAGGAAATTTTTTTTTTTACAATATTTTGACTCGAATCATGATGACAACTAAAAAAATCCTAAAATCACCTATATGACATTGAAGGACAATAACACTAAATTGACACGACTCTCAAAATTTATAATGACCTCTTCACCTTCCAAAATACGACTCTTGAATACAATTTTATGACGACTTTATTATTGCGTTGACATATGAAAAATGATGAGTGATAATATTCAAATATTTAAAAGTAATCACACATTACTTTTTACTATAGACTTATCTAATGAAGAACTATGACACACTATACTAACACCCAAAAACCTATATGGATCTATAGACAACTTTTATTTTTAATAAGTCGATGATAATGACACTTTAGACTTTATACACACAAAACAAAATCCAAAGTAGATCTAAACTCACCACGTGGACAGCATGGTGGTTGCATTCCCGATAAATATGAACATAGTCTGCAATAGAATACTGCATGCTAATTATAAGCTGGATAGACGGTTTGTCGTAACTGAATAGCTCCCAGAAGAAAATTCACACGAATTCAGAGTGCAAATGGTTATCACTATCTTTCTTTGCAGAAGCAGCTTTGCTTGAGATATCAGTTAATAAAGAACTATCCATATTTGTAGGTCCCTTCATGCTATTTTTTTCTCTTCTTGAATTGAGGTAAAAATATTATTTGCCTTTGCTTCATACCCAATTTTAGGAGCCTTCCTTGCAAGTTTCTTCCGGTTGGTGAACCCTTGAGGAAACTACAACGCCCTTGATGTTACTATCTCTTTGATTACTAAGAGCTGAACTCAAATTTAGAAATGAAGGATAACTTTCATTTACCAACAGAAAATATTGTTCAAATTCTTTCTTCAAGTTGCAGTACCAATCCGCTCCTCCCAGATCGATCCCCCTAGGTGAGTTTTTGAAACAAGCCTAAGTGCTTTGCACCAGTCTTCCTTTTCCCAAGCAATTTCAAGATATATAAAACAAACTCTGCTTCCATAAAGAAGCACCTGATTTTTACTTTCCATCTTAATCCGATACCTCTTTGCCCATTTTCTCATAGATTGTTCTCAACCAGACACTGCTGTGATATCACACCCTCCAAGGACAATCACTTCCTTAGAACCATCTAATCCTATCAAAATAAGCATACGGTCCTTAAGTATGGCATATTTTTGTACAGGTAAGATTTCAAGAATTTCCTTGACTAAATATCTCTTAGAACAAAATAATCACAATGCAACACACGTTGAGTCCTAATGAATGAAAATATCTTCAAAGCAATGTGCTACAGACACTAAGTTCTTCAAAAAATATTTGCTTTCATAAGACGGGGAAACCATGAACCACAATTGTTACGCCTCAGTAAAAAAAAAAAAAAACTCAATACTCCATGCGCAAAGGCACAAAACTCGCTCTGATACCAAATCTTAGTTTTGGATCAGTTTGACACAAATGAATAATCGATAAAAATCTCTCTATATTCTTGCTACATTAATTACACAATGAATTAGGCTAATTTATAGCCATTACAATAGACTAACCTCTTCCTATAAAATAGAAAGTGTATCAAACAACTTACCCGTTTATAATTTTACGGGTACAACAAAACTCTATAAATAATATATTGTTGAAACAATATATTATAACAATAATATTTACCATAATAATTACACACGTAATTATTATTCACACACATACATATGTGAAGCACTATAATATTCCTAACACCTTTAGATCGTGGGATATCCTTTATATTCTCTTGAGATACCTATGATTACTCATAATGACAAGTTACAACCACTTAATACATTATTTCCATCTCCTACTATTCCTTCATAGGACATTCTGTCTCTCATGCATGTCGTAGGTCACTTACAATCTTAGGTTCAGTCACTCACTTTAGAAAGTAGGGCCTATTATGCTTCAATTGATAACAATTCATTACATGGTAACCCTATTCCTAAGAAAATTCATAACTCTACATTCCCTAAGGACTTTATCATGCCTACATTCACATGCTTTGATGGTATTGGTGACCCTCACTTACATATCCAACATTACCGCATGGCTATGGCTTCCTATTCTAATGATATATTATTACTTAAGGCCTTTCAACATAGTCTTACTGATGATGTTTTACAATGGTACACTCATCTTCCATTTGGGTCTATTAGTACTTACTATGATATGGAGGACACCTTCCTCCATTTTTATCATCAAAAATGGCCCTAGAGTTACTTATGATCATATACCTACTTTACATCAGGGTACATCTGAACCTATCAAGGATTACATCTTATGATTCAATGCTTTGTATGCACCAGTTAGTATTCCAACCTATTGATCTTGAGAAGAAATTTATATTTTTCCGTGGTCTAAATCCCATTCTCAAGACAAGATTGTGATATGATCCATGTGATTCATTCATAATCTTGTGCTATAAATTTATTGATCTAGAACGAGGACATTATCTAGGCACATTTTGATATTCAATCCCTACTACTACTTTTATATCATATAGTTATTCTCCATTTCCACTAGTTGAGCAACCCACATAATATATATCTCTACCTAGCAAGAAAGCTCAATGTACTACATCACAATAGAATCCTTCTCCTCCTCTCGCCATGATATACTACTTTTCCATCTACTCCATCTATTTCGTGTGATCCATTACATTTCACTCATCACACTCGACCACATGATGTGTTGTGTGTTTTACTTAATGAGTGTATAATTCACTTTCCCTCTATTCAACATCATCCACAACATCATCTATGATGTCAGCGTGATTAACCCTATTATAATTATCATTACATCATTGGACATAGGAACAATGATTGCTTTTCCCTTCATGATAGATTACAACAATTAGAGGATAAGGGCATCATTTCTTTTGGCTCTTTCTTATGTGAGCGATCCATCTCTACTCATCCTCGTCGGCACATTTATACCTGGTTGAGTTCTCTCTTCCATCTAATTCTAAGGTTATTATTCATCCATCGCCATATTTTTCACTCATGCATGCTCTTCATCACGTCCATCCATTTTTGCACCGCCGCACCCACTTCATCCATCTAATCCACCACATCATGTTCTTGCTTATCATCGGCTGCCACAAACCTCCGAATTTTCCATCCCATCGGTTCTCCACATGATATCCAATTTGGTTCATATGCCCACCCTACTTTCATGCCACATGCTCCCACCACTTCACGCCGCCTTGGTCTTTGGTAGGTGTTTACTATCACCTTACCCCCCAATTATGCACTTGTGTTTTTACGGGTTTTACACAAATTTTGAGGGTTTTATGTAATAACCTTTCATCACGCGCTTGGTTGATTCATCTAGCACACTCAATCATTTCTCGATGACACACTCTTTCTTTACGCAATTCTTCTTGATTGCTTGAAGGGTCTTAACTAAATGAACCTAATCATCTATACCGGAGGGGCATTGTTAATCTCCTTCCCTCCCATATTCATCACACTAACATATTACGATCACATCACATTATCATATCAATAAGCATTCATCATGATAGGTCATTTTACAAATCATACATTATTTATCTTCACATACATTCTACTATCATCATTACACTAACTACGCATTACAAACCCATTTAACAAATACACATATCGCTCAACCCATCAAGCATCATATCTAGCAAATCAAATTACATATGTTATCTATCATCATTCACATTACGCATTTTTTCTATCATTATCTACATCATAGTACAAGTACACATCAATAAACATGAACAATGACATCCAACACATCACATACATTACAACAATAAATTACGGGATCATACATCATCAATCAAATCAGGACATCAATACACATGAAATACAATCATCATATACTAATAATAGTCTATATATATCGAGTACAATCATCCTTACAAAAATTGCATCATTGGAGGGAAACTCCCTTACATCATATACACTAATAAAAATAAAATCTCATTAACACTATCACTCTCGAGTACTACGAGATCCCTAGAACTCGATGCCTCACCACTAACTCTACGTCGCTACCTCAATATCTCTCCAACTACCTACATAATAGGGTATTCTTTGTAGACTTATCGTCCGTAAAGTGACTATGTAGTGCAATAAATTGTGAAAACACATCCCGTGCTAATGGAACACCACCCTCCACCTCTATTGTTCATCATGTCTCCTCATGTGCCTCGTCCCTCTCTCTCGGTATTACTTTGCACACGTTGTTTCTACTATAGCAACCAAGCTGAAAAAAATGGGCATGATCACATGCAATGTGTAGTAATCCACACACTTTAATATCCCACCACTTGTAAAGTACATTGCTTGGCACATCCCATGTCAATGTGCAAATGGAGGTGTCTACTATCAAGGACCAATATGTGTCACCTACAACACAATAGAATAATGCATTAGATAACCATCACTATCACATAGGAAAGTAACAAATCACACAATGCAACTATATATAGATACTCATGCTCCGCTATCACCGCTGCCACATTGTTAGGGGCATGTGCTTCCCCCTCTCCCTCTCCTCCATGTGGTAACCTGTTGTGTCTGCGAACAATGAAAACAATAATACCCATCGATGTGCTTCCCACCATGCATTGTACTCCTCTCAGTATAACCTACATCATTTGATTATATAAGCTCTATCGCCATGTCTACCTCATCTAGCCCAGGAGGTACTCGCTGCTCTTTTATTGGCTTTGGTCTAGCTTTGCCCCCTAGGTTATCTAATAGCTCTCAACCATATATACGGATTTGGGGGCACGTCTGAGCCATACCAAACTTCCATGATACCCTCTCTACCTAGAATAACTCGGCCACACCTGGGAATTGGTCCTCCAACCACATAGTCCTTCATATGCACCGTAGCTCTATAACATCCTCTGGTTACCCTACATAGTCCCGGTATGGACTTCATATCACTACGTCAGGACCCATCCTATCTATCACCGCTCTCTATAGGTGTCGGTGTCCATCTTGTGCCCATGCACACCAATCCATCTCCTCACGTATATATCTTACCTAGACCACTTTTCTCGTAGAACTCTAACTAGCCTCAACATTTCTATGTCCTCGTAGCATAGTAACACATGTCATGTCCCCATGCTCTTCCAATGTGAATATATATAGGTCTCTATATAGGTGTGCCAACACACATTATGCCCACGCATATTTGGTACTCTCATCCTCTATCCGGAGGACGTATGTCATGCATCTTATATAAGATGCCCAAAGCTCCCTCCTCCCTCTATTGTGATAGATGAAGTAATAACCATGACTATGAATTTCCATAAGCGCATAACCCCTAACCTCATAATATCATTCAAACTGATACGAGCCTCACTGGTGGTACTACTCGAGTCCCCACACCATCTCACGTCTCGCATATGTCTCTCCATATCCTCCAATGGCATGACATGTAATCTCTCCCCAATAACTAGAAATCATAGTATGTGATACACATCCTCCAACATGATTATCATCTCACCAATAGGAAACCAAAAGTACAAGTATCTACACACCACCTCTCACATAAGGTTGTCAACATAGGCATATTATGGGGCACATCCCCCATCTGTGTTATCTGTCGTAGGCTAACATGGTCCATAACCTCCCAATCATCATCTGAAAAACCTAGCCCAAGAAAATTACTCAAATGATGACCCCGTGGAACTCCCTTGAGTGGATATCCCTCTGCATAACACAAAACGACACCAAACACAACATTAGAACACTATACGAATCCAAAATCACTCGCTTATGACATTACTACACATCCAAAATCACATTTACACCATTCTGGATTGAATACACCCTCTCTAGACTATACCACCTAGAAGTAGTGCTTGGGCGCTCGGAGAAGGACACCGGTGCCCGAGTGTTTGGGTGTTCTGTCTCAAAGGCCATTAACACCTTCATTGCTCTTGTCCAGGTCTAAAACATAAAAAAATCAAAATGAAAATTTTGTAAAAATTCAACAAAAATGACTACCATACACACATTTTTCAAAAAACAACACACTTACCAACTCCACCATTGTATGTGATGTTATGGTGGTCGCTACCATCTTAAATCGGCTAGGATGTGTTACTCTCACTTGCGGCATCTTTCCACACTCAGAGCTCAATCTCACTCATGCAAAAATACAAATGAAGTGACTAATCAATTTTTCACCTCCCTATTTATAGTTACTTTTACCTACCCATTTCACTATAGTCATTATTTTGTGATCATTTCCTCAACTAATACACACCACACGATTTTCACCATATCTTGAGCATTTCTACTCTAATTTACTGACTTTCGTTTGCATCATTCTTTTCAAAATTCCTCCTGCCCATTATATCATACACATGACACACATGTTATTTCTCCTTGACATTTTATTTTACTCAATCTATACACATTTTGGTGATATTCATCATACACTATCTATTTCGTGCTTACTTTCGGCTCACCGTTTGTTCTTTTCATCACTTCCCCTTTCACCGAAAGGGGGGCATACAATTGGGGTCATCCTATAATTCCCCTACACCATTAAGTGATCATTCAATACTATCAATCCATCATTTTCAAACATTTACTAATGCACCATGTGACATTTCATCGATTCCCCTAATGACCTAACATAGGGGCAAAAACGTAAAATTTCTCTATGTGATATTTCATCAATTGTCATCACTTCCCCCTAATGACCTAACTGGGGGAAACAAGAATTAAAATATTTCCATGCAATCATTCATCAATTTCTATACATTCCCCCTAATGACCTAACATAGGGGAAACTAGCATAAAATCTCTCTAGGAGTAACCAATCAATCCATCAACGTGTTCAAGTCTCTAACAATTGAAATCATACCACTCAATCAATATAATACAACACATGTGGCCTCCCAGATGACCTAACTTAGGAGTTACATTCATTACTTTCCCAGATGACCTAACTTGGGAAGTTATTATATATTTTGTGTTTACTTTTAGATGACCTAACTTGGAAGCCATCATACATTTTACATTTGCTTCCGGATGACTCGACTTGGAAAACATCACACATTTCAGTGACACCCGTCGAAAGGGGGCAAGAGTTCCTTTCCTATACCACTCCTATATGGGTCAATTGTTTGATCGAAATTATTTGGATCCAAAACCACAAAATGTTTGATCTAAGTCCATCTGCAGTGGCTAGATCTTGAGGATGTAGTTAAAGGTTGGAGAATAACACACTTTTCTCCCTACACTCTTCCTTTAGCGACATGATGCCCAAATCCTCTGCAGTCGGTTATTCGTATTCACATAATTGAGTTGGGAATTGATCACTCCCTACCCCATCTTATCGTCATCATACAACATGTGAAATCATCAATCATCCAATATCATAGTCATCTCTCTCATTTAGTACACTTCATCACAACATTACATTTCTTGCTACGTTGCATGGATAAACACACTTTGATCCATGGTTCGACATGCTATATGGTTCATTCAACACACTTTTCTACCACATATGTGTGTTCTACTATAGCATGGGATTCTCCATATTTCTCTTAGGTACACATCTCTATCTACTTTATGTTACCAAGATTTCACTCACCAACATAAAGTGGGGAAAATGTAGTCACAAAATCACACACTTACTACTATACCACCAAGTATGTTGTTTTATATATGGATCTTGCATAAGAAAAGTATTCACTAATGACCCATCCCCTAGTCCTGTCATTAGTTTAGTTAGTCGTCATCATTATTTGTCTCACATAGTAAAATCCACTTGCATATTTCTAGTCATCTCTTAGGAGTCTTAGCTTTCATTATTCACTCAATTTTCATCTCTACGGTCTCTGACTAGGGTGCCTCGGAAGGGATTAGGGAACCTCGGGTGCCCTAGCCATCATTTCTAGGTGCCCTAGTCCCGATCACACTTGGTTCTCATTTATATGTTCAAGGTCGGTCTTTATGATTTTCCCTCCCATTCCCTAGGTACTAGTCGGCATGTCGGGTCATTAGTGTCAAAATTTGAGCAAGATATCCCTATATAAACAAAACATACATACTATCTTATGGGTGGACTATTTCTACTAAGGGCTAGTTATCTACATAAGGCAAGGGACTGCATTTGGGCACTATTCTACATCACACACTACATAGGAAGGGGATTCTATTCTATTCCATCCACCATTTTGCATTTTTATCTAGTTATTTCCCGTTACTTTGGCGTCATTGGCACTAGGGAACCCTAGGCACACCATTGCACACACAAAGAACATATAAATACATAGGGTTTGAGATGTAGTGCACTACTCGGTCATAAGTTTATCCATTTGGAAGATGAGGACCATCCGACCCATTCATTTGCATATTTATTTTTAGGGTTTGATGCTTTTGTGTGGGGTTTTATAGGATATTATTCAATGGATATTTACAATGACACCAACGAACCAAGTGTGACACCAAATTTGTTAGGATTGTGGAGCTGAATTGCTTCACAGATAGCATGATTTACACCTTGTTGGTTTACACATTAAACGACACCGTTCGGGTAACCGACACCGGTTACTTGTGCATGAAAGTTTATATTTAACTCACGAGAATTAGATCTAACTTTGTTATAAATTTTTTCTAAGGTTGTAAATTCATAACTAATGTGTCTTAGGTTTGTATAAGCTTATATAAGCTAGAAAACTAGGGTTAAAACATAAGGATAGAGGAAGAATGTTAATTCTCCTTGGTTGAAGATGAAGAAGAAAAAGAAGAAAAAGGTTGCATGAAGACAAAGCTTCAATGGAGAGAAGCTGGATAAAAGGAAATAATAGGTACATCTGAATGGTGAGAAGAGTGTTATGTCTTCTACTTGTATTTCCTTGTATTATCTTGTCTCAATGTAATGGCTTGCATAGTATGCAAAGCACATAGTCTTTCATCTTGTAGATCCACAAGTTGTTGTGAGATCTTGTATTGTAGATCCATGAGATCATGTTGTATTGTTGGTCCATAGGAGATCTAGTATTATAGCTCGTTGGAGAGCTTTTGGGTACAAATAGTATCTAGATATTGTAGAGGAAGTCTTCTTGTATGCACAGGTTGATGCAGTGAGATGGAGGAGAGACTTACTTCTTGGTGCACAGATATGGTTGCACATTGGTAGACCCTTGTGAGAGGTCTTGTTTGTAGATTCACAGGAGATATTGGTTACACAATGGGAGATGCAATAGTTCCTAGTATGTGAGATCTATTGGTGGTTTGGAGGCATGGTTGTAGTGCACTCATGTAGATCCATTTAGAGATCTAGAGGAGAGGAGATATTCTTGGAGAGATGTATTGTACTCTTGTATTGAAGAGTTGGTTTGTACTCTTGTTATATTATGTATATGAGATCTCTATCTTTCATGGACATAGCCCACATTGGGTGAACCACGGTACATGTTGTGTTATGTGTGTGTACTTTGTTTTGATTTGGATTATTCTAGTTTATACTTCCACTGTTGTAGATTTTGGGGAATTGTTTAGATCTTGTTATTGAATCATAGCACTATTCCATAGTCCCAAATTCCCAACAACTGGTATCAGAGCTTGGTTATTTTAGAGCAAGGTTTTGCTTCAGTATATTGTTAGTGGTTTACTGACAGGTGTATGAGAGTAGGGTTTGTTTTTCCTGATGTGAAAATCGCAGGAAGAGATTTAAATATCAAGTGGAAGCTAGAAATGTGAGGTTGTTGGAGAATACAGTGACCGACGTTGGTTAGGTGGCAACTGGCATCACCGGGGTGTCCATGGTTGATTGAGGTAATTGTGGTTGGTTACAGGTGACCATGGTTGGTTATTGGGAAACCTAGTTTTAAACAAAAATCACAGATATGAAGAATTGAGAAGATGCATGGAATGTATCTTGTTTCTTTGAGGTGTCCCTGGTTCTTGGAGGCACAAGCATGTTGGTCAAATTGTAGATCTAGGTTATAGAGGTATGGTTTTATCTTGGTATTGTAGTGCTTGTATGTTTTGGATGCACATTATCTGAATGAGATAGAGGAGTAGTTATGCATCCTTGGTGCAGATCAAATGAATGGGATTCGTTAGAGAGGTAGTAGCACATAACAAAGATGGGGCTTCCATAAGAGAAGTATGTTCTTCAGTTTAAGATACGGTTGAGTATCTTGGTTACAGTAAGGTAATGTATTTCATCTTGGCGTAATTTATTTGCATGTATTATTAGTGTTAAGTTTTTTTACAATATTTGGGTACTTCTTGAAAAGACTGGCTCAACACAAATATCAGATTTGGTCGGAGTAGGCATACGGTTTGGTGTTTTATGCCAAATTGTGTGGCTTTGTGTTCCTTCCAACATCACCAATGTTAGTCATAAAATCAATGTTGGTCACAGAGGTTAACTAGCAGTACCAGGTCGGTGTGTGGTCGGTCTCATGATGACTTATATGTACAAGTTTTTGTAAGAGGAGAGGGCATGGATGGTTCAGTGTCCTGTTTTGGAGGATCGATTTTATTGCAAAGAGTGTACATGTCGGAGATGATGTAGATCACTTGAATATTTGAATCGAAAAAAGAGGATGAAGTTGGCTTGGTTAGTCTAGTGAGAATTTGGGTTAGGTATTTCTATATGACCACGTTCATGTTTTATTTCTTTCATTTGAAGCAACTGGTATTATGTTTGGATTGTGTGCACAAGTAAAAATTTGCACCATGGATATTTGGTGGGTTTGAATTTTATTTTTGGGATGTGTTGGAATCTTGAGGACAAGGGTATCTAGTCTAAGGATGAGATCCTCAATGAAAATTCATGATTAGACACATAGTTGTAGGTAACGAGAGATGTTAGTACACACGGATGAAAAGAAGGTGATTCACCTACTTCACAAGAAGTCCAAACTTATGTGATGTAGAAGTATTCTTTGATAAGAAGGGAATCAAGTTTATATTTATTTCATCTGGTTTTATTTCTCACTGATATATATTGGAGCTTTTGAGCTTGTTATTAGAGGTAGTGTAGGGAGTTCATGTTAAGTGGGAGTAAGCCATGGTTGTTGGCATTGCAGGTTGGACATAGATGCACGTGCAAAGTGAGAGGAGTATGCTACTATTTAGAGTGGCATGAGGCATAAGTTGTTTTGGAGGAAAGTCACGGTTTTATAGGTATTTTGTGTTCATTGCATGGTGATGTCACTTTTGGTTTTATTTTTGGTGCCTGGATATCCCTATGGGATGGCAGTTGATGGTTGATTCAACTGGGTTTAGATGATAGAGAAAATTTTGAGTTTGAAGGGTGGAAAAAGAAAGAAATATAACTATTACAGAGAGCGGCGTCGATCATCTCGTGAACCATGTTCGGTCGAGTTGGTCGATGTCGGTTGGGCAAAATCGTGGTCGGTTAGGCTACATGATTGACAACAATGTTTATTTACCATTTTTGGATGGTGCCCTTGTTTTCTTTCATCTTGGATGGTTGTGTAGAGTATGTTGATGACATGTTTGTTGGTATTTGCACTATTTTTTATTAGCACATGATTGTTAGCATGGTTGTTTTTTGTTGACATTGATGAGCACATGATTCATATTTGGCTTTGGAGTTAGTCGGTGGCAGACTTGGAGCTTCTAGAGATCCTGGTGATATGGATGGATGTACATGGTGAGTTTATACATGTGTATAGATTATGTTTTGTGAGTCTATGATGATGTAGATATTTGTTTTGCACATGGATTCCTATGAGCATGGTTTAGATTCCCTTAAGCATGAGTAGGGGATGTTTGTATTTCCTCTTATTACTATGTTACTCCATGATAGATATTTTCTATAGATAGTTGTCTTGGACATGCAAGTTGTTTATGTAGGGTTGGATTTACAGATTACAGTGTTTGGATTCTTTGAGTTATGCAGGTGTTGTGGATTGATCACCCACTAGTTGCATGTAGAACTCATTTGGGTTGTCTTTTCCCAGGATCTTGTTTTTGCTTATGCATATTCCAGTTTGACTTGTCTTTGGTCAATTGCATTGGTGGTTGTATGGAGACATGGATAGATGGTTGGAGAACATGGTTGGTATGGCTATGGTTGTGATTGAAGCTCAGTACTTCAGTTGGAGTGGGAGCTCTTACAGTATGTTAGTCATGGTGGCTTGGTTGCATGAGAGGTTTGGAGTTATGATTCAGTGGGAGCTTGATGTATGGATAGCTTGTGTATCACGCAGATCGGTAGAAGATTCATACATGTATATAGTAAGTCATGGTTTGTTATCTTCTTGGTTTTAGAAGATGGTTTATTCTTCCCGATTACTTGAGAGAATAGTTGGTCTTCAAGAATGGTATGTAGAGGACGGTGATGTACAGGTACATGTATAGAGGTTCAATAATTTATCTCCAAGTGGGAGATTGTTAGATTATGGAGCTGAATTGCTTCATAGATAGCATCATTTACACCTTGCTAGCTTACATAAAAAACCAACATCATTCGGGAGTAACCAAAACCGGTTAGGAACCAGACACCGTCCGGTAACAAACTAGTTACATGTGAGTGAACTTTTATATTTAACTCATGGGAATTAGATCTAACTTTTTTATAAAGTTGATCTAAAGGTTGTAAATGCATAGCTAAGGTGCCCTAAGTTTGTATAATCTTATATAAGCTATAAAACTAGGGTTAGAACATAAGGATAGAGGAAGAATGTTAATTCTCCTTGGTTGAAGATGAAGAAGAAGAAAAAGAAGAAAAATGTTGCATGAAGACAAAGCTTTAATGGAGAGAAGTTGGATAGAAGGAAATAGCAGGTACATCTGAATGGTGAGAAGAGTGTTATGTATTCTATTGTATTTACTTTGTATTGTCTTTTCTCAATGTAATGGCTTACATAGTATGCAAAGCACATAGTCTTTCATCTTGTAGATCCACATGTTTTTGTGAGATCTTGTATTGTAGATCCATGAGATCATGTTGTATTGTTGGTCCATATGAGATCTAGTATTGTAACTCATTGGAGAGATTGTGGTTACAAATAGTATCTAGATATTGTAGTGGAATTCTTATTTTACGCACATTTGATGTGGTGAGATGGAGGAGAGACTTACTTCTTGGTGCACGAGATACGATTGCACATTGGTAGACCATTGTGAGAGGTCTTGTTTGCATATTCACAGGAGATATTGGTTGCATAGTGGGAGATGCAGTAGTTCCTAGTATGTGATATCTGCTGGTGGTTTGGAGGCACGGTTGTAGTGAACTCATGTAGATCCATATAGGGATCTGGAGGAGAGGAGGCACTCTTGGAGAGATGCATTGTATTCTTGTATTAAAGAGTTTGTTTGTACTCTTGTTATATTATATATACGAGATCTCTATCTTTGGTGTCCGTAGCCCACATTGGGTGAACCACGGTACATGTTGTGTTATGCATGTGTAATTTGTTTTGATTTGGTTTATTCTAGTCTGTACTTCCACTACTGTAGATTTTGAGGAATTTTTTAGATCTTGTGTGCATGATTGGGTTTGTTATTGAATCATAACACTATTCCACAATCCCGAATTCCAAACAAACTTGATCAAATGTGAAATCTTTGCGAAGGTTTAATAATATAATCAAATCCAATTTCGAGTCACTCCATGAGCCAAGGCTCCCATATTTCAAACCAGGGCACCCATATGTGCCCTTTTTCATCCCTGGTGCCCTAGTGCCCAAATCTGCCATACTGCAATTTTATGAGGTTCGTTATGACATACGATTACGCTTACACATCACCATATCCAGTCCTAGATTACTGTGAGGTAAGTCTAATTTAGGTTAGTACCTTTCTCCCTCCTATCTCATTTATTTCATTTCATTTAAAATATCGAATAAATTATCTAGCTCTTATATTTCAGTTATTACATTGTTGTACTTTCTTATATTATTACTAAAATACATATTTTAGATAATCAAGACCGTAAAGAAGGGTCAATACCGTATGGTATGGTCCTACCCCATGTTGATTTCTAGTGATAAACTCTAGAATGAAGCTTATTCAAGTTTATATCTCCTTGTTAGTGTAGTGCATCTTCCCGAGAACCTTCCAGAATCATCTCTGATAAACTAAGTATACTTATTCCTTATTCCTTGGTATTGTCAAGTTCATATCTTATCTAACATATTAGTTACTAGTATAAAATCATTATTATGATATTGATAATTAATCTTGTATGTTAATTAATCAAAATATCCACATATTACTAACCCTTACATATTTTAGTGTAATTATTTCACTAAAATCAATTAGGTTTCATGTTTAATATAATTAGGGTGCAAACGGTATGGGTAACGTATCTTCCCATTTTAGTTTTAACAATGGTTGTTAAATTCACAATAGATGGTGGGATAACATTGGCGAGGTTTTGTGATGGGAGTAAATAAGGTAAGAGGAAGATGAAATTGTGAATGGAGTAATGATGGAATAAATAGAAGGTGATGTGGCGATTGTGGGAGAAATAGAGGAAATGATGGGATAAATGGAAAACACCACCATGGATGAAAGAACATTGGAAACAAAAAATAAAGTAGTCTTGATGTAACTCACCATCAAATTAGCTATAAATGTTGTTGTAGATTATTTCATTAGGGCATGGGAAGCGATCCTACCAGGATTTACATAGTTAACCTTTTAACAACATATAAATGATTACCTTTTACTTTGTCTATGTGGGCTATAATCAACACACTTGTTTGACCCATGTTGGAAGAATTAAAACTAATGGAAACGATTCAATTTTAGACCCTAAAATTCCTTGTCCCATCTGTATAGTGGAAGAGGCCTTTCTTGTTACACTTTTTGTTTTTAATACGAAAGGGGAGGAGGAAAAACCCTTAATATATTTCTCTATAAATGTTTTATTTTAGCATCTAGTGACCACTAGAGGAATGCGAGTGGTGTATCCTTTGGAAATAACCATGTTGCTACACTTTTAGTTATCACATCGTCCACAAATTTAGGGTTTATATAATATAAGTTATCATTAGCCATAAAGTTCTCATAAGAGTGCAGGTATTTGTAGCTTAAAAATCTTAACTATCTCTTTACATTTCCATTACCATCCTATTTTCTATAAAGATCAACTTCAAGGTATTTATACTGACTAGTTTTGTCTTGAGAAAGTAAGAAGTGATGGGTAGATGGTAAATTTATATTTACGGATTGAAAAAGGGAGTAAGGGCCATGTCTTCTAATTCGCTCCTTTGCACCATACTTCTATACCATGCTCAAAATTTCATGCTACTTCTATAGCATCATTTCTATTAGGAACATGTATAGGTAATTTATATGGGGTTCTTAGATTTCCCTTTATCCTTATCAGGTGTATGTCTTATAGTACCGATAAGCTCCAATTTTCTTGATTGAATATCTTAACTTAGGAAGCATCCTTGGTATTCCTACACCATGTATAGAAAAAAAACTATACGATAAAATACCTCACATATGTTTACTGATAATGACCATGATTATGATAACATAATTTAGAAAATACTACATGTAAAACAACACTAGTAGAGGGTAACCAATTTGTAAATAGTGGATTAGAGGTTAAGAAAACAAAAAATAGGTCCACCAAATAGGATAACATATTGAAATTCTTCCCCATCACATCCATATCCCAACATACCTTAAAATTGAACATAAGGAGTTATGCAGTTAGGTTTCTTGTCCTTGATATCACATCAACAAAGGAACCCATTCTCTATTGACATGCTTATCCTTTTTGTTCCACAAAATATTCTCAATAATATTATGGAAAACCAAACTCCTTTTCTAAATAGTGTAACTATGAGTTTCAATTTATGTCTTTTCTTAACCCTAGATGAGTCAATGACCCAATCTCTTAAATCTTTTAACACATCGCCTCATTCATATATTCTAGCACTATATTTTGAATGTATCATAATGTGGGAGAATTCATTTTACAAATACCATTAAAAGTGCCTCATGTGACCATAACAACGATAGATTTGATAGCATTGGAGATAATTTTCCCATCTTGAATGGTGCATGATGTGAACATATATGAGAATAGGTCATCACTTGGGAAAACCTTAGGATTAGATACAATATTTTATAAACCATATTCTCTTATTGATTTCAAGTCATCATGGTACTCCTCATATATTTCTAAAAATTCTTGTCCTCTATAGTTTTGGTCACAATCACAAATCTCCCAAAACAATTGGCTCCAAATGGTAATGTGAGAAGGAACCACCTTAGTGAATTGAGTGTCTTTCAACTCCTACATTTGGGATGAAGATGAAGATTTATCTTTGGGAACCATTTTTCTATTTTCTATTCTTTTTTTCTTTCATTTTATTAAAAACTCTTTATACTTGAACTCTCTTTTAATTACTCTGACAAAGCTCTCTGGGAAAAAAAAATGCTCTCAAGGGCACTGTAAAATAACTCGAAACTCTTGACAATAGAGATTTGATAGTAAAAATACCATTTTCTAATCTTATGTGAGATTAATGTAGTGGTATTTCAGTCCCTTCCAGTTGTAACTTGTTCGTGCGTCTTTATTCTCATCAGAAAGAGAGAAACTTTTGGGTTTTGAATTTGGTGACCGAGTAAGATCAATGAATAACACGTGTCTTCCATCAGTGTTATCGTCTTGTGTGATATTTCCTTCAAACCCGTTAACTTTTCCTAAATATTTCACGAGTTCGAATGTGTAACACGTGTCCAGGATGGGTACTTGGAGAAAATCGGTGCTTCTTAGGTCTGTCATAGTAAATTACGGAGATAAATTTGACGTTCTCTATATAATACAAAAGCAAGGCTAATGAACTTTAGTCGTTTCTCATAATAACTTTAGCTCACAGGATTCCCATCCTTTACAAACTCTTTCATGATTAAACCTGCACACTAGGAACACAGAATATACTCGTGAAACATGTTTTATTGATCAAAATAACGAAGTTTAAAAATATTTAATGATTATGAGCCAATGATACTCCTAAGCATGAATTTTAAATGGTTTATATCATGTCTATCAGAGGCTCTTGCTCATAAGAGTCTTTCAAGGACTTGTACAATTCTGTCTTATGTTTAAAAATAATGTCAAAAAATGGGGTGTTGGCTACATTAAGCACTTTGGATTTGGTAATAGCAAGTTAAAAGAAATTATATTCTTTACCGAGACACCATGGTATGATGTTTTGGTGTGGTATGGATGTAGTTTATATTTACAAATTTATTGACCCAAGTTCAAATCCCAACAAGATATGGAATATCTTTTCCAAGCAAGATTAACCCTATGTTTGGGAGAGGCTATAACATTGAAGTATATCAAATAGTTATTATACATTATATATAATTACACATTCTAGATACATATCTATCCAAGAATTTGAAACTAAAACATCTAACAAAAATCTCCTTTCAATCATAAGTTATTGTATGCTCGTACCCTTCTTTGAAACTCCCATTTTCACACAAGTCAGAAGTATGTTGGTAAAGGTTGTGGAATGTGGATTTACATCTTCCATATATTCAATGCATGGTTTTGAAGCGATTACCCTAACTGTCACGTATGTTCGCAAGCAGTCAATAAAGTCAAAGTCAGACAAATTTTGAACAAAACAAATGTGCAGCCTAGTGGTGGGAGTGCGTGGATATCATAGCGGAGGTCGTGGGTTCGAATTTTGCCACCCCTCACTGCTAACGTGCGTGAGGGATAGTAACCCGTTTTGAAGTCCTTTTCAACGAGCCCATTTTATGCATATGCTTCCATTACAACAAATCCATAAGACCACATGAATTTTTTTAAAAATAATTCTTCTTATGTTCCATGAAATAACATATCTCTAAAACATTTCATACAACTTATATATACTTCCACATTTTTCATTCATTCATATTAGTCAGGCCACTTAGAACTACTGACAACTACGATATTTGGAAAAAAATAGTTCCCATTATGCTTTGGTGGATGTCCATCCCCTATTCTAACCTTTTCGACCATGAAAAATGAGAGTGACACGATGGTAGGCATATTTATATGTGTCAAATATACACTGGAGCTAGAGTTTTCAATGTTGAGGTATAGCGAGAGAGGTCATTACTAGTTAGTTCTACCATTTTGGAATATGACCATTCTAAACTCCGCTTTCCCAATACTACACAAAATTATTCCACCGTAGCACGACTTGATTGGTCCATGAAAGATCCACCAGAAAGGAGAAAATTTCCGAAGCTGGATCTAATGAATTATTTCAACCAAGCAAGTTTTGTTGTCCACCGAACCTCATCCTAGCCAACCAGTATCTATTCTCTGCAAAACAGGCTCATATTTATTATTGTCGCCTACTATTAAAAAATACTAGAATCTAATATTAAGAATCCCGATTCAAACGTTTCATTCCTCCAAATTATGGTATGATTTCGAATAAGTGAGACATCCAGATAAATCTGAGTATCTATGCCCTCGAGTGCAACACTGAAGCTCCTATATTCGGGAAACAAAGGATTTTGGCACAGGTGTGCAATGGAAAGCGTAATATAAAGACGTGTAAACAATCGTTAAATTTAAATGATAATGAATATTCTTGCAGGATCGCCACCTTCTGGATGGGAATTATGGTGCCTCTTCAGATGTAATTTCCAGAGCAGGAGGGTTGGGAAGTGGATCCACCATCTGCCGAGCCTACTAGCGGAGCTTTCATCCCTCCCGGGATGATCCTCCCCCTCCTCTTGGTGCGGACAGCGTGTGCCTAATGGTTCTATGGTGTTTGTTTTTTGTTGGTGATATCTGATTGCCCTTTGGGTGTGCTCTTGTAAGCCTTCGTGGCATTTTGTGTTTGCCCATGTGGCATACTTTTGTTTCCCTCATGGCATTTTGTGGGACCGTGAGTTGTCCAGTCACCTCGCTATGTAACTCTCCTTTACATTAATATAAAGGTTTGTTCCAATAGTATAAAACATTTTTGCAAGCTTCTATCCTATATAATATAGCCTATTCGATAACTATATTTAATTGCATTCATGCTTTTAAGTTAACAATTTCTTTTAAGGATGTAAAGTAGACAAAAATAGATTGATTTTTTTAAAAATATGGAGTATTTTTATATGTTATGTTTTTATATAAAATATAATGTATAATGGAGAAAGTGTTAATAATTATTAATTTTTGGTCAATTTTTTACGATTAAAATTTATTAGTAAATATTTATTTATTATTTTATTAATTTGTAATTGTGGAATGAGATGCTAAACTTAACCGTTCATAAATATATAAGAATCAATTTTTGTCAATACAATTAAACAAATTTGTATGAGAGTACATATCTATTTGTCATACAAAAATAAAACTCATTGATTATGTACTAGTTATATAGTAGTCATAAGATAAGGTATGGTCCACCTTGTGATTATCGTTACTTTTGAAACTTACCAAATTTTTGTAAATACGAACAAAATTATGTACTTAATGTACATAGATAAATATAACATGACATTCTTCATTAAGAATATTGTCCGGAGGTTGTTTGGAAGCATACTTAATAATAAAACATGGTCATATATTTTATTATTAAGTATGACTATTCTACGATATCACAACATTTTTGTGTTTATTAACTAATTAGTTGATTGTGTTCATTGATTTTGAGTACGAGAGTAGTTAACTACCATTGTATTAATTTTGTATTTTATATTAGAAAATTTTAACATGATACATAAAATATTTATAATAAAGATAAAGATTATGATTGATGTGATGGATCTAACATTTTAATATAACTATGTTTATATAGGAATAGTTAATTACTATGATATTATTTAATTTGTGTGGTTATATTATAAAATTTTAACATACTAAATAGAATATTTTGCAATAACACTCATAGGAAAATTCTATTTATTTCTAATGTCAAACATTTGAATAAGACATACAAAATATTATCACATGATTAGTCAAAGATATGAAATTATTATATCTGATAGATCATAGATATATGGCAAAGATAAAAATGAATTGATTTTAGCATCTTGGAATTGTTCAAATAATCAATCCCATAATAATTGGTAAGATTAATTTCATAACCTAACTAGTGACATGTAGTTGGTTTGTGGCACTTGCTTTGTATTAGGGCTTTTCTCTGAGTTCTTTGGTATTTGTTGATCCTTATGGACTACCAAGAAAATAAAGGGGCATGTAATGATTTATTCATAAAAGAAATTATAGTAGAATTTGTATTTGATAAAATTAAAATTATTATCTATTATATAGATTGTATTTTTACATTCTACCTACAAATAATGCACCTTGAATTTTAAAATATAGATAATTGGACTAGAGTTAATTGTATATAGTGTGTTTGTTTGTTAATTATAATTAATACATGATTAGTTAGTTGCGATGATATTAATGCATTTGTGAGTTTGTTAATTATTATTACATTGATAGGAGTTCTACAATGGCGGAGGTAGAATGTGATTATAGGAGTTTTACAATGGCAACAAGGGGTGGGGTGTGATGGTGAGGTCATGTAAGTTTTAATTTTCTATATTAAATTTGATGTCTATTTTACCATCACAAGGTAATTTTGACCCTAAATATTACATCTAATTAACAATCACTCAATGTTTTTCTATATTAACTTTGAAAAATCATTCAACAAATAGTAATATATTTGATTACCAAAGAGTTTGAGGCTATTGTTTCTTCAAAATATTTGTTTCATCATTATATGGGATATATGAACATAATATTATGAAATTATCAATCAATCAATGTGATATGCGTAAAATCCAAGATAAATACTTGGAATTGATATTTACTAGGTATTTTTCAAATAGATTCATTTAAGATATTTGTACTAGTTATTATCATTTGTGTGCTTATTAATTATTGATAAGATTTGTTGGTCGATATGGTATTAGTATATTTTGTATCTATTAATAATTGATAACATGTTATAAAAATTTGACATTAAAAATAGAATATTCCATGAGAAGATGCTTACAAATATTCCACTCTTTTTGAACAATCGAGATAAATATTAAGTGCACAATATAAATCATATAAATTTACTCTACAAAAATGATAATTTTTGAAATGATTAATTATATTTTGATAGAATTAATTTTTTTTTTTTTGGGAGAGCCTTGCTATCATGAAACTAAAATTTTTAATGTTATGGGCTAAATATACAACATATCCCTTATAAGAGAAAAAATAGTGTGTGGTGAAAAGAAATACAAATCTAAACTCAAGTAATATGAGAAACAAGTCACATGCAATAGTGTAACCATAACAAGGGTACCAAGTCTTTGTGAAGTGTTGACGATCGAGAAATAGCCATGCAATATGTGGAAAAATATATCTTTTAAAAATAATAATTTAGGAGGCATTTGTGTCGATTCTCGACACATAGAGTACCAAAACAACTCTAATGAATTTCCATGTAGATTGTTAAGTGTCAATAAAAGAGAAATGATAATAGGTATATTTTAAATATATAAATTATTTTAAAAATGTTAATACATATTAATTTCAAAATTCTTATGTTAGATTTTATGTATATAGTATTTAACTAATAATTTTATCATCTTGAAATATTTTTACTAACTAATGACAAATGCCATTAATCTATTGTATCTTGTTGGGTTCTTAAAAAATATTTCAAAGAAAAAAATATACTCTAGATTTTACTATATAGTCATAGTATTAAAATTTTTAATTGAATTTTCAAGATAAAAAGAAGAAAAAAATTAAATTGAAGTTTAAAACTATCTTATAAAAATAAAATAGATGTCAATTGTAATATTTTTGTTATTTATTTATGTATGGAAATTACAACACCACCACCCCAAAATGCATTGTAGAATGTCTATCAACCTAAAATACTAGGTGGACACAAATTATATCTAGGTAATATATATATTCTAGTGTCTTGCTTATTGGTAAGAATCAAAATCAAGTATCGAAAGTGTGAAAATTATTTTTCGCCTTACTTTGGTTGTTTATAAAGTGAGTGTTAAGTTCCTTTTACAAATGGATCACATGATCATTAGGGTATTAATTTATCCTTAAGGCATGCCTAAGAATTGAAATATATGGTTTTAATTCTTAGGATTTAGATTTTTGTGGACTATATTGATTTCTTAAGGCGATGTCCGATTTGTACATGTATGTACTCTTAATTGGGCATGGTTCATGACCCACTTGGTGGGAAAATACCTCACTTCTTGGTTGATCCAATTTGGTTTGTGTTGACATTGTTTAGTTAGGAATACAAGCCTAGGCATGATTATTAGGATTTAATTGGAGTTATATTGGTAATCACCAATTTATAAGTTTGTGGGTAAGGAGACAAGTAACCTCTAAACACCACTTAAGTGGGTGTTGAATATTAAAATTTTAAATTTGATAAGGGTGGTCTTTCATGATGATTTGCATACCTTTTTGTCCTTTGAAGTACTCATGCTTATCATAATATTTGAGATTCACTTCAAACCCTAAATGCAAAAACATCATGTTCACCATGTCTTCCATGCATGGAGAATGAAGAGAAAACTAAATGATCTTGTTTTAAAATTCATCGTGAAAGCCTCCATGTGGAAAAACATTTCTTGAGAACCCAACATTTGATAGGGGAATTGATTTAGAAGTGTTTATTTTACAAAATCTGAAAGAATGATAGTTGTAAATATATTAAGAGAATATGACCTGAAAGAATGTAAATTACATAGGGCTTATTAGCATCATAGAGTTTTCTATTTTAAAACCTACTAACCTATAAAGGAATTATTGATGCGTAATCACAACACCCCTGACTATTTTCAATTTGAAGGATTGAGACCGTCAGTGTGATTGCATAACATGGAGCTTTTCCCAAAGTGTGGGAATTTGCAATCGGAAAGCTCTCTGGATGAAGGCCGGTTCCTATTCCTCTATTCTGATACACACATCCAAATTGTAGAGGATCTACTCTAAAATCTAATCTAACTTTCCAAGGAGACAAGGTTAAGAATATTGCAAGAAATTAAACCTAAACTAACAAAGGTGATGCACCAAAAGGAATGTTGAATACTTGCTTTGCATAGAGGTAGAAACCACAATTAGATTAAGAAGGATGAAAATATACCATAGATCAAGCCATTCTTTGAGAATTCCTTACAGACAAGAGAAGAAGGGAGGGTGCAAAGTAAAATTATCCAACATTAGAGCAATGCCCCTCCTTACAATATATAGGAAGAATGAGAGAAGTGGGAGAGAAGAATTCAAAATCTTTCTTCAATCACCCTAAAATTCATTAAAATACCCCCGGAACAATGATGGGCACCACCGCAAAACCATGCCTCCATATACTTTTCCTTGTTGGAGAAGAAAGGAAGCCCATACCTCATCATTGAGGTAGGTGAGAAACCTTGAACATCCTATAAAATGGAAGAATGTATTTATTAATTTTAAAGAATTTAGTCTCACTTAAATTAAGATAACTAGTTGTAGTTGTGTAGAGGACGCTTAGAGATTTCCCAAAATTTCTTTGTTGTGTAAATCCGAGCTCCAAGTCAAAAGTTATGGCCATATGAAGATTAGGGTGTCATACTACATTAATAGCGAGTGGTTAACCTTCTCCTTTTAGAGTCCGAAATTGCCTTTTCAACCTTTGAAATCCAAAATTTTAGACTTTTGGGCATTTTGAATTCGGAGGTTGATGTTACCATTCATCCGTTTGAGCGCATAAAATATTTGACACTCTGAAACCCCAAAGTATGAAATTCAGAGTTCGAGTTTTCAAATCACGATTAGTGATTTTTGTGTTTTGGGGCTCCAAAGTTTGAAACTCAAACCTCGAAGTCTAAAATTTGGACTTCAGGTTTTGGACCTTTGCATTTTTGGGAGTTGCTATCATTATTCATCCACCCAACCTCCGAACATCCAAACCTGGAACCTCCGAAACCCCAAAGTTTGAAATTCGGACTTCGGGTTTCGGACCTTGCACCTTCAGGACTGTGTCACTTTTCATCCACTTGAATCTCCAAGACCTCCGAAATCCTGAAATTCAAGTTTGAAATTCGACTTGAGTTTCTAGACTTTGTGTTGTTCGGACCTTTCCTTGCCTCAATCCTCAAACAACCCTCTAAAACCACCCAACTCGAATCTCGAAATTGGAACCTTTGAAATTCCAAAATGCCCTCTGCGTTGACCATGAGATCAATTTTGACCCCGAAAATTCCAAACCCTTTTGACTTCGGCATTTCAAAATTTTGGGCTTTGGTTCACATTTTTGCGTTTTCCTTAGCGAAGACCCCAAACTCCGAACCCCAAACCTCTCGAAATGTAAAACCTCAAAAGTGTAAAAACCTCAAACTTTAGAGCCCCATTTTTCCACTTAGCTTGATTACGAGCTTCCTTGAAGCTCCCCACTGCGAGCTTGGCGTTGAACCACCCTTCCATTTCTTACCTCCGACATCATTTTCATTTCCCACCCACCAGAATTTGATTTTTGGAACCGAAATGTGAGCTCCCATAGCCGAATGGTCCTTCAATTTTCTCTACGTGCAAGGTCATGTTTGTCCATTTTTCTTGAGGGAAAAAATGGATAACATGAATATTTTTGGAGGAACAATGGGGATCTAGGGAAACGCTTTTTATTGGGGATATTGGCCTTGCTCCATCAAGCTATTTCATTTACTTACATGCATGGATTTATTTTCTCTAACTCAAGCTTCTCATTTTATTGACACTTATTTTTATTAATAAGTAAGAAATAATGTTATAAATGCACTACAAGAAGGTTTTTTCAAATGGGTTATTGTAATTAATTAACTCCTAACATTAATTTTGCAATATAAAAACAATGCACTAATACTTGTAACTAGTTATAACAATATGCTATAAACACAAAAATACAAAGGGAGAGATGCAATTGTCCATATAAAGTGATATATGAGAGATTTGGGCACACATAATGGATAAATGAGGAGTATTGAACTGAAGTTTCTTCTTTATTGAGACTTTGTAGTTGGAAAATTCCCGATTTGGAAAAGTACAACAATGTTAGGAATGTCTATATAGTATTGAACCTTCTATACGAGCTTTTGGACTTTCGTGTGGTTCTATAATTTCATGTACCCTTCAATTGCTTGGAAATAAGTGTCACTATAAAACTCTATGTGTCACACAATCTCAAAACCCTATGAAGAATGTGAACCAAAATCAAACCTTAACAATGGGTGGAATACCTTGTAAAGAGGTTAGTGTTAAGGTTGAAGTGCAATATTTGTATTTCCTACATTGACACTACTTTTAAGAGGCCTCAAACCACAATTATTTCTCCAATAATCATGTGATATCTATATAGATGTAGCTAGATTGACAACACGAACCAATTTGACAATGCTTGGGATGATATTTATCTTGTTAAGAAATTGAATTAAGATCTTTTGATGATTAGAAATGAAGGTAGATAAACTTCTTGACATGGTTCAGTGCTTCATAACCGTCAGTAGTAGGGACTGCCCTAATGGATGTGCATAAAATTTGGGATTTTTTGGAATCCTTGAGTGTATTTTGTGTTAGTATTTACAATGAGATCTCTTTTAAGTTTTAGGTGAGTAAATGAAGTGATATTAACTTTCTTATACATGGTTTCAAAGGTAATAAGTTAGAACAAGGCCAAGCTAGGAGGATATAATGATAAATAAAAGATAACAAAATTGAAAGAAAATTTGGAGGGTGTATTGTTCAAAGACCATATAGGTCGATCGAGACCGAGATATTACATCTTGACCATACCATATGGTTTTGGATAGGCTAAAATTACATGAAATCTAAAAGATGTAACATGATAAGTTAAATTTATGAATTTACATTTAGAATGTGAAGATAAATAAGTGTGTAGAAATAAGAAAGTCAGGGAAAGAGACAATAGAATGTATTGAGTGGGGATAAAATGTGGACATTTGTCTTACTAAAGTAGAATTATCATAACTAATAATATTTATAGGTAAATTTCCAAATCCAAGTGTTCATATTTCCTCCTTTAAGTATGAAATGAAAATTACATGCTTAAAGGAAAATATACCGAGTGTGTAGACACACTTTGTCTTTTCTCGAAGCTTTTATTGTCCAAATGTGTTATTTTTATTAAACTAAAATGTGGTATCATAGTATAATCTAATGTTATGCAAAGCATTAAATAACAATTGATTAAATGGAAGAAAAGACTCGAAACAACTAAGTAAATGGAAATTTGAAACCCTAATATGTAAGAGAGGGTTAAGAAGTCCTTTGCTGATTTGTGAAGGTGCGAAACTATGTCGCAGTGTGAACCAGTGAATAGGAGTAAAAACGACCACATAGAATCCTAAGAAAGCACATATCTCGAGCTCTCTTATTGGGTGGGAAGCTTGGAAAGGGGTAGAGCGCGTGTGGGAGCCTTGGTATGCGGAAATGGTCTAAAACCCTCCTTTAAGGTGTCGAGATGAGATGTTTTCTTGTGCCAATTTATTCTTGTCTCTACTAAAGTCGGTGGACTCCATCGAGATAATGCCTTACTTGTAAGACCTATAATAAGAATCACGTGAAAAAGAGAGAGAAAAGAGAGAGAGAAAAGAGAGAAAAAGAAAGAGAGAGATGAGAGGAGCTCAGAGAGAGAGTCCTCGAGAGAGAGAGAGAGAATGGTGGACTTACTAAAGAGAGAGAGAGCAGAGAGATCTTAGAGAGAGATAATTCTAGAGTGCGAGAGAGAGAGAGAGAGAGAGAGTGTGTGTGTGTGAGAGAGAGAGAGAGAGAGAGAGAGAGAGAGAGAGAGAGAGAGAGAGAGAGAGAGAGAGAGAGAGAGAGAGAGAGAGAGAGAGAGAGAGAGAGAGAGAGAGAGAGAGAGAGAGAGAGAGAGAGAGAGAGAGAGAGAGAGAGAGAGAGAGAGAGAGAGAGAGAGAGAGAGAGAGAGAGAGAGAGAGAGAGAGAGAGAGAGAGAGAGAGAGAGAGAGAGAGAGAGAGAGAGAGAGAGAGAGAGAGAATCGTGCCTAGGTTGCTCTTGTGCTAGTCACACTTTGTGAAGTAGTGAGTAATAACTAGATGTAGAATGTAGTAAATGTGTGCATGGAAATAATATACTCCCCTCCTATGAAGTGTGATGCATATGAACCAACCTTGTGTGCCTTGTGATGGAGCTAGATGGATGAAAATAATGCTTTAAGTGTCTTTGATGGATGCAAATCTAGATGGTGATAGTAGATATTTATTTTTTTGTCCTTTATTATGGTCTCATAAATTTATATTTATATGGTTCTCTTGTTTTAATTTCATAATTAGCCCCAAAAATTCCGACCACTAAAAATATGGAAAGCTGAAATCGCTAGAAAGTGCCCAAAATATGGAATAAAAGTAGAAAGAGGATCACGGTGCCAAGAGGGGACCAACGCTCTGGGCGCCCCCAGTCAAAAATAGGAATAATTCAAAATGAAAAAATAGACCGGGAAAGTATGGTCGGAGGATCGAAGTGACGGTAGAAAGTGAAGTAAAAAGGCCAAAGGACATCGGTTAATTAGTACTTTCCTCACTCAAAACCATATAAATACTAGTATGAGACCAAGACTAAATATTGACTCAAAGTGTGTGATTTACCGACTACATTTGCCCCCACTTTATGTTAGTGAGCGGAAATATCGATAACATAAAGTAGATATAGATGTGTACTTGATATCCATGTAGAGTGATGTAGAAAATGTGCTTCGAAAGACTAGATAAAGCATGGAGTGACAAAAATATGGAGCGTGGAGACTAAATATGTAAAAAGTGATGAGAGTGAACCTAGGGCAAAAGCATGTGTGTAGTGTACCTGCATGGTTAGTATCATGTGTGATATACTCGCCATGTATGTGTTACTGATGACTACTTGCTTCCCATACAAACAGACCTGCAAAAGATAAGATGATCAAGTAGTCAAATACGCATGTATATGTGTAAAAATGCATGTATATATGTAAAGAAACATGTAAAAATAGTACAAAAATGACAATGAAAAAGGAACATGTGCACCTGATCCGTGATGAGACAAAAGGGTGTAGAAAGGATATCCTGTAATTTTCGGTGAAGTGCGTGTTTTTGGGTGATCTCACACCGCTGTGGCCAAAGAAGTGTAGGGAGAATGATGTGCTATTGTCCAACCTATAACTCGCTTTATTGAGATTGATGAAGAGATCTTTGTACTATCTCGGTTTTTTGGGCAATCCACGTTCTTGAAGTAGTGTAGGGAGGAAATTCTGTTGTATCCTCCAACCTGTAGTTGCTCCCCAGAATGCTAAGGACAATCTTCCCTATAAAATCCATTGTGTATGGGGTTCATATACTTTGGTATGAACCCACCCGTTGTATTGTGGAATGAATTGTGTCATGGACAAATAATGTAGACTCTACTATAGACTAAATTATACAGTATTGTGTTTAAACCCCAAATGATTCCCCCTCTTTGGGGGCACATGCGACGTCGCAGATAGGAGAATGCTACCCAAAACGAGGACCGAACGCATATACTACAACTTTTCCCTATAGGGGATGGGAATGTACTTGGTAGATACCAAGGCACACACAAACAAGTGGATATAAAACAAGTGTTAGTACGAATAAGCATGCATGTAGAGAAAATGTATACGCCAAACAAACAATGTATGAGATAGAACATAAACAGATAATGTAAACACTCAAAGAGACAATCATAGACTTCTAAAAGTGGGTTTCAAAACGAGACACCACTCACGATGTCGCAAGACACTCAAGGCCATAGTGGCTACATACAAAACAAACAAGTGTGAACACAAAACAAAGGGCAAGGCCCACATACAATAGCAAACAAAGAGATAAGTAATAAAAACAAATAGACATATAGCCATGGAAGCAAGTAATCCTACAAAACAAATTTTTACATTAAGAACTCATTTAGCATTTTAGAAAGATAACCCATATGTCAAAAGTGTGTATAACCAAGTAATGTAAAGTGATAAGTATCAAATGAAACAAGAACACCTATAGTATTTGAATGTGGATTCCCAGTAGATGATGTGGGACTAGTAGTAGTCAAGATTCCATGTTGTGTATAAGAGACATGTATATGCGATCACAACTAGAGAAAGACGTGAGTGCGCATGCATGTATGGTAAATATAATGACATATAAGATATCTATCTAACACGCGTAGTAGAGTGAACATGTAAGAGCAAGTGCAAGAAAGAGTAAATGCAACCATAAAATTCCATATGATGTGGATGGATGGAATAGAATGTAGTGTGGATGGTAGGAGGCCGTGTGCGCCATGAGTGAATGGAGTTGTATGCAGTGAGGTTCATTTAGTAAACCACCTCAACAATCAATAATGAACAAAAAACAAGAGTACATCATCGAAAATGGTCGAATTATGCATTATGTGTAGCGTCTTGTGATGAGTGTGTAGTGATGAGATGATACATAGGGATGACGTATGCGTGAATCTATATCCTAAGAATATATCATGAAAAGATGCGTATAAAGAAGTGGCGATTTAGCCTAAAGTGTATACCACTAATCTTTGTGAAATCTAAGCACAATTAATGATATAACCTATTACGAGATGATGCTATAAAAGTGACCCTTATAGCCTAATGCGTATATCACTAAACCTAGGAGTGTCACATGAGAAAGAGGCTGAAGTGAATGAATGCTCGAGTGTGATGTGGTCCATCTTGTGATGTATACCCTCAATAGTCTAGTATGGACTGTGAGACTAGAGTGCGTCATAGGGTAGTGAGTGCAACGCATTTAGGTGTAATATTTCTTAAGGTGCATAACATTGAGTGAGTTTTTGAGTGGTTTTCCCATAAGGGTGGTGAGGTGATAGACTCCACCATTGAGTTTGTTAGTGAAAACTTATGGGACAATCCAATTGGGCTTGAATTTTCCTTTAAGAGGGGCTTCAGATTTGTATTTTTCTGATTTTCTTTTAACACCAGATCGCTGATGTTGAACTCATGGGAACGATTTTTATGATTTTATGTGTGCGTAATGTGAGATTGATATGCACCAATATTCTCAAGCTCTTGGACTCGACATGAGTCCAACATTTCTAATTCATGTAACTGATTTTCGTGATATTCATTATCTTTGAGAATACCTTTGAGTGAAATGCGCAAGGAAGGTATTTCAAGTTCTAATGGAATGACAACCTCATCTCCATAAACTAATGAAAATGGAGTAGCATTAGTAGGTGTACGAATGCTAGTGCGGTAGGCCCATAAGGCATAGAATAGTTGGTTATGCCAATCATTACCACTAGAATCTACTGTCTTACATAATATTTTGACAATGGTTTTGTTGGTGGCCTCAGCTTGGCCATTGCCTTGTGGATAGTAGGGTGTAGAAAAGGATTGTTTGATTTTGAATTTAGCACAAAAATTTTTAACGTCCTTATTTTTAAAATAGTATCAATTATCAACAATAATAGTTGTAGACACCTAAATTCCACTTTTGTAATCTTATTTCCAAACACACACAAATCACTCTCATTCTTGCCAATTCTGTTATAATTAGTGATTTTCGTAAATTAACTAACGTTTTACCACTTTAGCTAATTAACAACGCTTTGTAGATCGTGCATAATCCCTTTCATATTTATGATTCCACTTTACGGTGAATCGTAAGTCAAAATCCTCTTCAAAACAAGCAATTAGCGATTATGAGCTAATTAAGCCTATTTTTCCCTTGATTTGGTCAATATACCCTACTATTGACTCAAACCTCTCTTCCAACCACTCAAAATCACCCCATTCACCTCCACAATGTTTCAACAAGCTTTAAAATCTTATCCTAACCTCCTAGTTGACCCTAAGCAGTTGATTAGGGCTCCCACATCTTAATCACTTGTTAATTCACTAATTTTGATTAGAAAAGCTTAATCATGATTAGCAATTCTAATCTAATTTGGGACTTTTAGTCCCACATGCACCAAAATATTAGTTTTCCTCAAAGTGAAAACTATAAAAACAACTCACCTCATTCCTTTATACTTTACACCATGCTTTGAATTTCATCTCATATAATACATATGATTCATAGCCAACTTCAATCCTTGCCTAAAACCTTCAACACACGCTTAGTAGATGAATATCTAAAGTGACTTAACAAGTCATTTGGAGAGGTCATTTCACCATTGTTTGGAGTAGCAACCATAACCATTTAATTTCCCATTTAGGTCTATTTAGGCTTATCTTAGGTAATTAAAGCATATTAGTAGGCATGCTTAGTTAGATTTTGCATTATTTTCATACTAGTTAAGAATTATTTTTAGCTTCTATCTTAATGTTACATTCCTAGACTTATAACTTTGACTAGAGATGGAAATGGTGTTAGCCTTCCTTAGTTATTCATACAATTTTCTTTGTAAAGTTTAGGGTTCTTTCAATAGTAGAAGGCACACCAAAGCGTGTGATGATGTGGGTAGTGAGGAAACCAAAAATGTCAGTACTAGTGACCGTGCATAGTGGAGCTACCTCGACCCATTTGGTAAAATATTATGTGGCAGTAATAATGAATTTGTGTCCTTCGGTAGATTCAGGATTGATCATACCGATGAGGTCGAGTCCCTAAAGAGAGAAAGGCCATGTTGGTGCGATAGGTTGTAGGTCGTATGCGGGTGCATGGTAGAGGTTTTCATGATTTTGGAATTTCTCACAATGGGTGGTGTATTCAAGACAATCATGTTCCATTGTAGGCCAATAATATCCTTGATGCAAAAGATTTTGTGACATAGCTTTTCTAGAAAAATGGCCTCTAGCACATGTTGTCATGTATCTGTGAGATAGCGATAGGGATATTTACAAGCCCTAAGCAACGTAAGATTCATCCATAAATGAAATGTTTAAATAGTTTTTTTCCTATAATGATATAGTGAGTAGCTTTGCATCATAAACATCAATCCTCATGAGGTTTGTAGGTGATCATGGATAGTCTATTTGTATAAGTAGTTGTAAATGGGTGTAAACCATTCAAAGCTATTTTGACTACACGTTATGGTGCAAACTAAAAGAGGAAACACAAATATGGAGGGATGTCTAAGGTGTGTTATGATGAATGTGGATTTTCATTGGTAATGTCTTGTGGGATAAGTGAGGCTGCACTAGCCATGACGTCTACATGATGATTATATTTGTGTGGGATAGTAGTGATAGAGTAAGAGTCAAAGGTAGCCAAGACATCTTTTACGAGTGTGTTATATGAGATTAAATGTTCTTCTTTTGTATGGTATATATCGTTAACTTGATTTATGACTAACTGAGAGTCACCATGAATGCACAAGCTGTGAATGAGGAGCTTTTGAGAAGTGAGAAGACCGAGGATGAGAGCTTCGTATTCATCATGTTATTTGTACAAGAAAATCCTAAGCGATATGTGAAGGGAAGTGGATCACCATGTGGTTTAATGATTATGATACCGGTCTAAGCACCCGAGTGAAAACATGAGCCATCAAAGTACATCATCCATGTATGTGGTTCAACATTATAAGTGGTAAAGTCATTGCGAAAAGAATCAGAGATAGGTGAAGCATCTAGAAGGGGTGCAACGACTAATTGATCGACTATAACTTGTCCTTTAATTTATTTTTGTGGTATGAACTTGAAATCAAATTTGGTAAGAAGCATAACCCAACATGCGAGGCATCCTGACAGATGCATGCGGGATAAAAATATCATAATGGGTCGACCTTGGTAATAATATGTACCTCATTATTAAGGAGATAGTGATAAAAATTCTGCAACAAAAGCAAGTCCAAGATATAGATTTTTGATGTAGCTATAATTTCACTTGTAAGATAGTAATGTTTCGCTAATGTAGTAGATTGTACTCTTTCACAATTAGAATCATTGTGTTGGGTGAGAAAATCACTAAAGGCATGAAATGCGGCGAAATGTACAATAAGAAAGGTTGGTCGATTAGCACAAGCACTAAGAGTGGTGGGTTTAGAAGATATTCCTTTATGTCCTCAAATGCTTGTTGGCATTTCTCATCCCATACAAATTTAGTATATTTCTTCATAAGATGCATAAATGGTTGAGTTTTATCAGCAAGTTATACGATGAATGACAAATAGCTTGTATTTTCCTTGTAATGATCGTATTTGATGTATATTTTTAGGCGGAGGCATGTCGACAATGGATTTAATCTTGTTGGGGTCGATTTTAATGCCACGTTGTGATATAATATATCCCATGAGTTTACCAATTGTGACCCCAAAGAAACATTTTTGGGATTTAAGTGGACATGGTATTGACGTAAATGCTCAAACAACATGCGTAGATCTCGTGCATGGGTGGAATGATGTCTGGACTTAGCTAAAATTTCATCAACGTAATATTCGATAATCTTGTGAATATAATCATGAAATATATGTGTCATTACACATTGATAAGTGGCCCCGATAAGTCCATAAACCGACTCATCATAGCATCTATATAACTATAAACTTTACTCCAAAAAAAACTAATCAATGCATGGGAATGTTCTAAATAGTTATATCTAAAGTAGAAAGTAATGCATTTCCCCTTATTTTGTCTTAAGCAAACTAATGACCAATGAAACTCCCACTAACTACTTTGTTGAGTAATTTGGTGACATATGCAGGATGATGAGGCACATTCTCTACCATTTTGAATAGTTACAATCAAAGGAGACCGAGTCTACAACCACTACGCCATTTTGAAGATTGAACCATAACAAGATACAAACTAGGACCCCTATTTCTAGCAGAGTTATGGGGTGTTATGGGAATTTTATGAATTTCTAATTAGTTTCCTATAGCTTTGGCATGTTTTGTAACCAACCGTGTCTATAAGACACCTTCTCATGACTGTTTCTTAGTTAGTTCTTTTCAGTATTACAATAGATAATAGATAGAAGTTATTTTCAGTTTCTCTCTAAAGTATGTAACAAACTCATTTTTGATCAATACAATATATGATATTTTGAGGATACATTTGTGTTAAGAGTCTCAATCCTGAAGTAGAAAAAGGGACCACTTGAGCTAAGGAGATTGGAGGACTAGTACTTCATGCAAAATATTTACTGATTAATAAGTTCGATTTTTAATATCTTGACTTGGTGATTATCTGAATACAATCTTATATCTCTTTATTTCAACAAATTTCCTTTACTTGTCATTTCCTTTAAACAAGCATTTCATTTCAGCAAAGCATTTCCTTTAACAAGCATTTCATTTAGTAACTCTATTTCGTAGAATAGATGCATTTTATATACTCTATTTTCCATTCGATAGTTTAGAAGATTTTGATATTTAGTAGTTTAGACATTTACTCACTTTCAGTAGTTAAGTAATATAGAACAAGATAATCGATACCAAACGAAACCCCCAAAGAAGAGACCACCATAGTGACTAAGCTACATATCAACTTCTCTACATACATCCTTGAACACAACCCTAGTCTATAATGACATCAACACTTGAATAGGTTGATTAAATGATTGGAAGTTATAATGACCCATCATTTTTTGCCATTTCCAGGGACTACCATAAGCAAAACATGCCATTCTATTCACATTTTATGTTATGGGTGTTATTGAAGTTGAGCTATGCAACCAGTAGAGATCCTAAGCCTTGCCTTAAAGATAAATATTGATGCACATGCCAAGGGACACTAAAGGGAGATATATACCTCGCAACATTCAAAGAATATCCCAATAGGAGAACGTATAGTAAACAATGATAATACTACTCCTGAGAGTGACACTGAACAGTCTAAATCAACTTGTCCAGAACCTGAACAACTTGCGAAATGGGAGACAGGGGAAACAATGGAAACAATGATGATAGACCCTTGGGTAGAACCTTTACCTACCCTATTGTCTTAAATGATGAAGAGGAAGAACCTATGAAAACATTTCCCCATCCATTCTTCCTATCTTTCGAGGAATGCCCACAGAATATCCAGACCAATTCTTGTTTGAATTCAAATTCCTATGCCAAACATATGACTACAAAATAGATAACCGAAACTCAAGCTCTTTCCTTCCACCCTCAAGGACTCTACCATGAGGTGGTTTATGGGATTGGCCCCTGACTCCATTAATTCATGGGAATAGATGGAGACTGCATTTTTAGAAAAGTACCAAGACTACTATAGGGGAAGAGATAGGAGGGAATAATTCTTTTAGATGAGACAAAAGGAAGATGAAAATATGGAGGATTACTTGGATATATTTATTTTTTTCCATAAGAGAAGTGGTTATGAGTTGAATGTATAAATAATAAAGAGAATCTTCCTTAAAATAATTGATGATGAAGCCAAATAATACCTCCATATCATGGGAGGATGTGATGTAAAAAAATCACCTTGGAAAATATCACCAAGTTATGTAGGAGCTACTCTATAACAAGGGGACACATTAGAATAAATAAAACATCAAAACTTGCCTTTGGTACTTCAAAACTTCGGGAGGAGCTAGCTAATATGAAAACATACATTTTGACACGATTAACTTCAACCCCTCATACCCGACCTCCCGAGGTCGTGCCGAGACAGGCTGACAGTGGGGGATGGAATATACGCGGGGTATAGGCAAACTAGTCAAGCAATCTTATGTCTTCGACACGCACTAGTGGAATCTGTGAATCTAAGGCAAAGAAGGCCCTCCTAACCTGAACTAGCATGATAGATCGGTCGGTAAGGATGACTGCTCGAAGGCTCCAATCAATATCGAGCTCTGGCGTGATCCGATCTATAGGTTGTGGGATACATGGAAAATGACTTGGGATGGTTTCGTGTATGTCTCCATAGGGTCATATGATGGATGATGGATATATAGTGGATTCTATGGTCGATTCTCTGGTCTAGTCCAGAAATCTTTAGCTTTGTTAGCTATTATGTCTAACAAGGATAATTGTGCGATGATGATAGGCGGAAGTGGAGTAGATCTAAATACTAATGTGCGTAAGCCAACATCTATGTCTGATTGACCTGTGGACTCATTGGGTTGTGAGATTTGTGGGTCACAACCGTAGATTCGTGGTTGTTGTGGATCTGCTATGGTCATGTGCAAGATCAGTCCCTAATCCCTAGTATCCAATAGTCATATGCCTTTTCGGCCTCTATGTTCAGAATTAACAGTTGTGTAATCTTCTCAGAGTATCTCACAGGTTCTTGCAACCTGAATTCTTAAGCTAGTATCTATGTCTGTGAGAGTGTCTCCTATGTCTGGCTATGGGACCAAAGGGTCACAACCAAATGTTTTCTCTTTTAAGCCCTTCTACAGTCATGCGAGATATTTATCTAGGGTAATCTATAGTTTGGCTGATTTGACCAAAATGTGTGCACTTGGTCGTCTTCTATATTTAACCCGCTTAACTGTGAGCTGATCTATTGTAAGTCTGTTGTTGTTCGAAGACTTGGATTCTAAGGTTCTGATCTATATCAGTTATTGCCGTAATAAGATTGGGTTGAGGCACGATTGGCTCGAATACGTATTCTCTGGGCTCTCTAGGTCCCGTGATTGTCATACAAAAGAAAACGATATAAAGCTAACTAATGACAAAATAAACTAAATATGCAAGATATATCTACGTATATTTCTAAGTTTGATACTTATTGATAAACTACTGAATAGATTTTAAAGAGCAATTATCTAATATATCTAAAATTGACAACTAAACTAATAACGCAATTAAAACAAACAAAGCAACCGAGTATAGCTACTTGTCTGTGTAATTTGTAGATCTATTCTAAATAACCTGATAACTGATCTACTCTATTTGAAAGACTCTCGATCCTACCTCAGAAGTGAGGAGTGAATCATAGTTTCTTAGAAACTATCAATCCCCACAGCTTCCCTGGCAATATCGAAAGTAAAATTAACTAAAATGAAATGATTAGCTACTCTATTTGATATGCTTTTAACTAGAACTTTGAAAGCTAGAACCTGGATTCTGCAGAACAGTGGCGAATCCGATGGTGTGTGACCTTGTCCCCTCAGTGTGATCTCCTCATTCCTTCGTGCTCACGTGGACCCAGAAAAGCGTGTAATGCTAGCATCAACAAAAGTAGATATTGGAGCAATGGCAGCTTAGGATACAAAATGAATACAATGTGAGTAGGAGAGGGATAGTGCAAGAGTACAGAGCTTGGCTTATGCAATTCCTAGCGGGATTTATTATGAGTCATGCAACATAAAACGTCCAGAACCTGAAACTATCCTGTTTGAGGAACAAAACCTGCAACTTTTAATGGCTTCCTTTTGAAAAGAAAACTATCCTACTCCAATTGATTGGATGAAATAATAACAACATTTGCACAAGGAGGATATGTGGCTTTCTGATAGCTAAACAATACTAACCATGCATACAACAAATGAAACTATGAATCCTAAGCAAAAATTGAAAGGCTAAACTATTGAAATGAGAAATTCAGAGGAAAATTTGAGGGGCCATTTGCTTGAGCACAAGCCAACTATTTATAGCATTTCCATTTACCCAAAGGTAAAAACCAAATTGATCTCTTAAACCATAAACAATGCCAAAACACTATTCCAGGGAACCAGAATCATAAATACAAGCAAAGGCGGTGAAAAAAGCTGGTAAACGTTGAAATTTACGTGAGTCACATTAAAAAGAACATTCTGAAAATGTGTGAAGGACCGCCGCCCTGAGCAGGCGGTGGTTATAGGACCGCCGCCTGCCTGGGCGGCGGTCACGAGACCGCCGCCCAGCAGGGCGGCGGTTTCATAACTGAAGAACAAAACACAAAGAAAAGAGGGGAAAAGAGAACAACAAAGCACGCAGGGGCTAAGCGGGACATGCGGGATGTTAACGCATACTTGGAGAGATTTTCCGATCCCGAACACCTTGCGAGGAGACCTGTATCATCATTAGGGCACGTGTTATGTTGTTCTAGCGGTGCAATACCCTACAATTTTGGGTACGTACATATTGCCCCCTCGAGAATCATTTTAGCCATGAAGAGGCATAAAATGGTGGATCCGAGTATGGCGGTCCCAAAATGGGAAGTTAGAAGTTATACCTGACACGTCCGTGTGTCGAAATGACGCCATCCGAAATTCCCGCCACCTGCAAAATGAAAAGAGGACTCAAGTGCAGATAGACAAAAGAGATCGAATAATAAATACTAAAACATTATGAAATGAGGACGTACCATTTGTGTGGGGATGCGAACTTACCTCCGTCGGCGCTCCAAACCTACGAAAAGGGGATTTAAAACAAGTCAGGGTGCTATATATGTAAAAGTGGGCCCATTTTCCTATTCATTTGCGCGTGTTGATTTGGTTGATTTTGAGCTCTGGGACCCACGGTGACGGTTTCTCACGAGAGTATAGTCAAAACATTCGGACGAGATCGTGATCATGCCTCCACGAGCGGAACACCAACCCACGAGATCACAAGTTAGTTTTTCTCGATTTACCGTTTTTATCCCCAAAAGATTAAAATGTTGAAATCTTTGTCATGGGGGGGTTATTTTCAAAAATGTCAGTTTTAATAGGTTTATCTAGGGGGCGCCTACTGGGTAGGCTCTGTTTGAGTCAAAATGGGCTTTATTTGTGTTTTTAGGTGTCATTTAGGGCATGTGACCCATACGGAAATTCGGGACACGACCGCCACCCTAGGCAGGGTGGCGGTTACATGACCGCCGCCCTGATCAGGGCGGCGGTTACAAGACCGCCGCCTTTAAGGTGGCGATTACGGAACCGCCACCCTGCTCAGGGTGGTGGTCCTTCACAGAATGCCTAAATAACACTTATTTGAATTCATTTTTGCATTTTTAGCATCTTTACCTACTTTCATGATTTTTCTAATGTCATTTGGATACTAACTTACTCTGTTTTGTGTGTTTTTGGGTGTATGCAGGCGAGGGAGGAGTATATTCGATGGAGCCGAGAGAGAGAGTGTGTGATTGGCTCCCGGCAGTATTAGATGCCCTTTCTCAGGATGAGCAGGACACTCTTCAAAGGGCCAGTATACTACGCATATCACGGGTTCCGCATGTTGCACCATCTAGTCACATACTCTGTGACTTATTTTCATATTGGGATGCAGATCGAACACTTTCCGATTACCAGGGGTCCGAGGTGAGTGGACCATTACTTTAGAGGATGTTTACCATATACTGGGGGTCCCGATCATCGGAGATGGCTCACTCTTGAGACAGCAGGGTCACGGGCTCGAGAAAGACAAGGGCCTCATATATGGGAGATGCAGTTATCTCCACTGGTTTGAAGAAGGGGGTGAGGGTCCGATCTATTCCTAGCCTACCTATCCCCTTGATTCACCAGGCCATCATGGGGATCCTTGCCTCGAGATTGATCGGGGACAAGGGAGGAGACACTTTATTATATTGCTTGGTCCCCCATCATTGCACAGATTGAGGGACATGGCCGGATTTATGCCTGGGGAGCCGACATACTTGGGACTACCTACCATGATTTGTACAGGGTGGTCCGTTTACAGGGGCAGTCATTGAGCCATCCGACCCTGGTTATGAGCTGGGTCTACGAGCGTTTCATCCCCTATGGTAGAGGTGTAGAGGTGGCAGATCCCGAGCTATGAGGGCAGCCAGATGGATAGACATGTCGGTGCTCAGAGCACCTCACCAGCCGGTCACCTCTTTGACCACTGATGACATGGAGGCTACACCTTATCAGGCCATGGCAGGTTTATGGGGCGAGGAGGCTCTTACTTTGATTTCTTGCTCCACCACAAGGCAACTTGTTGATAGGGTGGGGAGGGTGGAGATACATCCTTTTGGTCGAGTGCCTCAGTAGTTTGGCCTGCCTTACGTGGGTATGCTTCCCCCGGTGGTGCCAGTATATAGATCAGTTCGAGAGGCCAGGAGGTCCTAGAGGCCGTGGTTGGACAGTTATTACTCCTGGTGTCCCCATTGCAGCTAGGTGGGTAGTACGAGCTCGAGGGAGAGCCGGTGCCCCTCAGGCACCCTTACTTCAGATTGCCACCGGTCCCGCCCATAGCAACGATGACCCCATTGACATAGACTCTGAGTCCGAGGAGTTCACAGGGGGGAGATGGAGGAGGAGACCGAGGCTGAGGTCAGTCGAGTCGGGTGGAGAGGAGGACAAGCGATCCTGAGTGGCATGACACTCAGGATATCTTACAGGAGAGAGGGCAGAGCAGGAGCAGAGTGTGTGGAGAGGGTGACTCTGGTTTCAGAGGAGCCACTCTCTCAGGGCCTTGGTGGAGAGGATGAGTCCGTAGTGGGACGCTATGTTGCTCCAGCCATGGGAGGAGTACCTCAGTCAGCGGCGGCATCTGTGGTAGGTGCTGACCCTAGGGATCCCTCTTGGAGGCCTGGAGATCCGAGTGAGTTACCATCCCTCTCTTAATATTTGTCTTTAGCTAGGATTTGTCTTAGTTGCTGTCTCTACTCTTGTTTGTTTTTGTTTTTATCTCTTGATTATTTCTAATTGGCTTTTCTCCTTTGCTTGCAGAGACTACTGATGAGTGGCGAGATCTGATTCACCGGTATGTACTGATACCCTGATGATCCCTATGGAGAAGACCCATGCGGAGCTATCCATGGATGCAGGGGAGCCTTCAGCAGCTGGTAGGCATACCGACGTCTTTTCCCCTATCTGGCATGTGGCCAGGATGGTGTCTACCCTCCGTACCGAGCTGGCAGGGTACAGACAACAGAGCACCTGATGAGGAGTCACTCTCATGGTGAGACCGCAGCTGCTCCTCGGGATCGTGAGCCCTCCGTGCACTCAGAGCGCCGGCGTAGCCGAGTCCTAGACGTGGACGTGCACCCTCAGAGGGATCTCATAGGGGTTGAGAAGCCACTTGGCTCTCTTAGACTATTTGTATGATGTATTTTGTATTTCCCGGCTCTTTGAGTGTTTTGACCATGCTTAGCGCATGATGGCATTGTACAGGAAACTTGATCATTTATATATATATATATTTATATATTCTTTTTGGATCAGACTCTTGGCATTTATGACTTTGTTTTCCGTATGTAAACTATAATGTTATGTTTATATGTTTTTCGAATGTATGCAATGGAGAACAAATGATACAAATGTTTACTTTCTTTTTGTATTTCGTGATGCTGATATATGATAATGTAGACACAATGTGATTTTAAACTCTAGTTTCTTATAAGCAATTTTTCGGTACTTCATATTTGTTTTGACAAAATGTGATGATAAACTGGTACGATGAGTAGATAAACTTGCCCCACTCCTAACTCCACGCAACTAGTAAGATGCGAGGGCTCATCACCGAGAGCTAGAAAGGGCACAAGTTATGAAATGTGTTGAAATGGTAGTGATGAGAGATAGACAAAGCTTTGGTGGAACCAAATTAGGATGCTACAAGCTTACTCTACTCGAGTGACTCCATAGTTTGGGATGCAACTTGCTTTGCGGTTTATCTAGACTTAGATCCGTAGATGGCCACATGGTAGACAAAATCTGGGTTTCAGGGTTTTGAACTCTCTTGGAATTTTGGACATCTGATTCATTTGTTTTTGACTCAAAATTTCAAAAGTTCATTGGAATTGTTTGCTTATGACCTTCAACGTTTATTTGTCAAGAGGACCCCCTACACCTTGCCCCATGCTACTAGTAAGAAGCGTGGGCTTATCACCATGGACAAGGTATAGGTGAGTAAGGGCATTCCCATCCTTTCCCAACCCTACGTCACTAGTAAGAGATGCAAGCTCATCACCGAAGGTTGGTAGGGCAAGGAAATGTGTAAAAATAAAATTTTCTGTTTGATCTATGTTTGACTTGCTTATTTGAGCAAAATGTCAGTGTGTTCTTATTTCCAAAGAGATATACATAGGGGATAGATGTGACACGATGAAGCTTCTAGAATAGACCATAGGCAAGGCACCTATCCTAAGAAGAAACCAAAGATGAGAACAAGCATGCAGATCTTGGTATGGTTACCATTAAGGCTTTGTTATATCTAGCTTTATCTGATGAAATGATTATGACACGGTTGATGATGCTATGGAAGTGAAGAAGTATGATTAGAGTGTTCATGCCAATAACATCAAAAGTTGTAATGAATTGCTTTGAGAATGAGTTCCTTGATCACAAAATTGTACAAAACAAGTGGACAAAATGAACCTAACTACATGAAGATGCAATGTAGATATATTTATACAAATAGTGTTGGTTGCTTATGCATAGAATCGTTTAAGGTGCAGGAATTGACAGTTTCACCAAATTCCTCACCTTCCAGTGTACATAAGAGATATGCACCATTTCCATAGTCCTTCATGACTCGGTATGGGCCCAACCATTTGGGCCGGAATTTCCTTCCTTCACCGGTCTTTTTATCGATCCAGCTATCTAGTCTTAGAACTAGATCTCCTTCATATATATCTCATTCATAGACCTTTTTGTTATACTATCGGCACATCCGGTCAGCATAAACTCTATGCCACTGTTCAACATCTAACCTGGCCTCATCTAGGCTTTCTAGTTGGGAGAGACGTGCTTCTCTATAAGCTTCTTCATCCAGAATCCCTTGTAATGAAATACGAGAGACTGGGTATTTCAACCTCAAGTGGGAGAACTGCTTCCACTCCGAATACCAGTGAGAAAGGAGTTGCTCCTATTGGTGTTCTTATTGAGGTTCGGTGGGCCCACAAGGTGGGTATAACTTTAAATGCCAATCTCTTTTGTTTTCTTTCACCGTTTTGAGAAGAATGGCCTTTAATGTTTTGTTTGTTGCTTCAGCCTGCCCGTTGGCTTGAGGGTAATACAGGAGGCCGTATGATGACTTATTTTAAATTTACTGCATAGTTCATGGACCTCATCATTCTTAAAGGAAGTACCATTATCTGAGATAATGATTTGCAGGACACCATACTGAAAATGATCTGGTTCAAAATGAACTTGGCGATCACTGGAACCTGGTATAGTGGTAAGAGGCATAGCCTCTACCCATTTGGTAAAGTACTCGGTGGCCGTGATTATGAAGTTATGGCCATCTGTAGATGAGGGAGAGAATTTCCCTATCAAATCTAGGCCCCACATAGAAAAGGGCCATGGAGTAGCGATTGGTTGTAGAGCTTGTGCCGGCATGTGAATCTCGTGGGAGAATTCTTGGCATTTATGACACCTACGTACAAACTCTACTGACATCGTGTGTTCTAGAGTGGGCCAGAAATAGCCCATCCGGTGTATTTTGTGAGCGGTGGTGGCATGGCCACCAAGTGGCCTCCACACATGCCGCTGTGAGATTCATATAGAATTTTTTTGGATTCTTCTGTGTCAACACACCTTAGGAGCATTCCATCGAAAGCCTTACGATAGAGCACCTATTCTATAATAACGTATTTAGCTATGATAATGCGTAACCACCTTCTTTGTTGTGGTGTAGCATCTTCTGGATAAGTATGGTCCATGATATAATTAATAATATCAGTATACCAAGGACATTCAGAGATGGGAGGTCTAGTTTCGACGTAGTATATGCATTCATCGGAAAGTCCAGATCTACTAGATCGCCTCTGTCTAATGGGTTATCAGCTAACCAATCTGCAATGACTTGTCCCTTAATAGATTTCTAGTTAACAAAAGTTAATTTGAATTCACCCATTAAGGTTATAAAGCGTCCAACCTTTTTAGACAAGGATCCTTGCGTGAGGAAAGTTCATAAATGGTCTATTTTTACAATGACTTTTGTTTCTTGATTTAGCATGTAATGTCTTAAGCATTTGGTTGTGAAAGACTATGGCAAGGCATTCTCATTCTACTTGCGTATAACGTGTTTCATAGTCGAGCAATGTTTGGCTAATGAAATAGATCACACGTTCTCATTTGTCATCATCTTCTTGGGCTAGCATGTAGGCTAGCGAGACATTGGTAGCTCGTGAGTATAAGATTAAAGGGTGGTCTAGCTTAGGTGGCATTAGCGTGGGTGGTGACAACAGGAAATGCTTAACAACTTTGAAAGCTTCGTTGCAGTCTTTAGTCCAATCGGTACTATAATCTTTCTTGAGTAGATTGTTGATTGGATGAATGGCAAAGCTTAAATCGGGATGAATCTTCGATTGCACCGAGTTTTCCAAGAAATGACCTGATTCCAAATTCATCCGAAGGTGGGATCATTTCGAGAACAGCCTGATTTTGGCTGGGTCTACATCGATCCCTCGTGACGATATAATGTAACCTAGGAGCTTCCCTCCTATCACACCAAAGACGCATTTTTCTAGATTTAGTGTGACTCCGTATTCTATTAGACATGAAAGGATGATGCGAGTACTTCCGGTGATCACAACGCTTCCTGGCCTTGGCCAACAAGTCATCTACATAGGACTCCATGATTTTGTGAATAAGATCGTGAAATATGTATGTCATTTCCCGTTGGTATGTAGCGCCAATGTTCTTGAGACCGAATGGCATAACAACATAGCAATAGGTTCCCCAAGGAGTTATAAACGTGGTTTTGGCTTGGTCTTGTTTGGATATTCTGATTTGATTGTATCCTGAGAATCCATCCATGAGAGACAAAAGCTCAAATCCACTGTTGCATCAACAATGATGTCAATGGATGGTAATGGGAAGTCATCCTTGGGGCATGCTTTATTAATGTCTCGAAAATCTATGCAAATGCGTATCTTCCCATTTTTTTGAGAACGGGAATGATATTAGATACCCACTGAGAATAATCGACTGGTTTGATGAATCCTACTTGGAGGAGTTTCATTACTTCTTCCTTTACCATGAGAGCTACCTTGGGTTTCATTGGTCTCGATTTTTGTTTAATTGGCTTTGCATCTGATTTGGTGATGAGGTTATGTACCGCGATGTGTGGTGTAACTCCTGTCATTTCTTTATAATTAAATGTGAAGGCTTTCTGATGTTCCTTGAGGATTCGAGTGTGTATTTCTACTTCTTCTGGAGTTAACGAGGATCCTAGTTTCAAGATCTTTGGTTCATCCTCCATTCCGATGTTAATATCAATTGTTTCTTCGATTAAAGAAGCGTTACCTTCTTCAAACTCAGGTGGGGCTGGAAGTAATTCCAGATCGTCTCCATTTTCTACTGTGTATATGCTTGAGTTCCTTTTGTGGGGGAAGCTCTATCATGGGATTTCCAAGTAGGAAGATGAATGTGGGATTAAGGACAAATCTATCACGTGATGGGTGAGATGTAGCGCTGCATAGGTGTTTAAGTAATCCAGAGTGGCTCTATCACTATCAATGTGGTCTAGGATAGTAGATTTGTTCTCATCTATGTTCGTTAAAAGAGGGTTTGACATTTTTTTCACCAATGGTTCAGTACGAAGGGATACCATGAAATGGGTATCTTCCAACTCACTGTTTGGAGTGAAGCGTGATGCTGAGGTTGCTATAGAATCGGCGAGAAGATTTTGTTCTCGCGGGATTGCTTCAATTGATATGAAGTCAAACTCTTTGCTCAAATCCAATACAACTATTTTGTAGAGCTGTAAGTGCTCAGCTCTGGTTTCATACACCTCAGAGACTTGGTTTGCTACCAATTGTGAGTCTCCTAACACCCTGATGTTATTAACACCGATCCTCTTAGCTAAGATGAGGCCAAGGAGGAGGGCTTCATACTCAACGCCATTGTTCATACATTCAAAATTTAGTTTAAAGGCAAATGGTAGGATTTTTCCCTCGGAGAAGTAAAGATTACACCTGCCCCAGCTCCATAATGACATCTAGCTCCATCAAATGGAGAGTCCAATATTTAGCTGGGAATATGGACGTTGGGATATTTTTGTGTTAACATCTTCTGCTTCGGTTACTTCTACCATGCAGAGATCCTCTGACTGGAAGAGAACCAACACCTAGGGTATATCCCATGCCTACAGAATCAAATGGTAGGAACATCGGTAGATCCTGTTCTAATAATTCGACAATTTTTGTAGTAGTTCCTAACGATACTGTTTCTACAATGTTAGCCTCATCCTTGAGGGTTGGGATAGTCTTGATTAGGCTCATAGTCTCAAGATCTATTGTAGGTACCAACTTTTCTTCCGGTTTTGCATCGGTGGGTTTATTAAGTTGGTTTGTTGGGAGTTCAAACTCTGAGTGAATGCCTGGTCTTTTCTTTAAGTCAGCTAGGTGTATATCGAATGGCTTTGGATCACCTTTGGCTACGAACACCTTTCCTAAATGCAAGAATCTTACTTCTTGAAATAATGTAGAAGGGATTGCCTTCATACGGTGTATCCATGGTCGCCAAGGATCATATTATAGTTGGTTTCCCGATCTATAATATAAAACTCAGTCAGGATTGTTTTGGGTCCTAAGGTGACCGGTAGTATTATAGTTCCAATCGACATGGCTTTAAGGCTATCATAGCCTCTTAATGTATTTCGAGTCGTGGAACAATTCATTTCTCCATACCCTAGCTTTTGAAGGAAAGAGAAGGGGACTATGTTAACCACTGCCCCATCATCAACCATCGCGCGCTTCACATAATTGTTATAAACCCATACTTGCAAATGTAAGGTGGATCACCTCTGCGTGCAATCTCAACGTCTGTTGGCATTTTGTTTATTTCGAATATAAACTCGATATCCCTATCCGGCTGCCCCGGAGGGTGGATATCAAAGTCTATATGGTTTACCTATGTTTCGGGAGGTGGAGTGATGTTAATTAAATGACCTAAACCTAATGCCTCTAAAAGAGCAGCCCTGTGGGTAGGAGAGTTCTTCAGTAAGTCCAAAAAAGAAATGTGTGAGAAGGTTTTTGTTAGATCACTAATTAAATCGTAGGCACCCACGGGTTTTACTAATATTTGTTGGATGTTATCTGTCTCTCGGCAGTAACTTGGACTTGGCTGAGAGGAATACTCTCATGTCCTTGTTATAGCTTCCACGGGTAGTTCGGCATCTAACTCCACTAAACCGACTATCTTGGGTCACGGTTGACTTCCTAATTGTGGTGCAACTAATGGATTTAGTGAAGTCGAGGCTTCATGATCATTGTTTCCTATCATTATGCCCTTATTTGTCCCATTTGGATTTAACCTGTTGTTATTGTGGTTTGGGAGCGGATCATTAAAGATTTTGAGGGGTGCATTTTGAGGGGAAACTACCCCTATAAAAGTATTTGGTGTTGGTGATGCGCAGGATCTGCCAAGAACATATCTATGAAAAGTTGTCTTTGTTCCTCTGGAAAACGTTGCATGAATTTATTGTAGTCACGACACGTTCTAGTGTCATGGCCTCAAATTTTGTGGAAACCACAATATGAGTTAGGATTGTAATTCCTAGGTTGTTGGCTTGGTGCATATTGTGGCCCAAAACTCTGATCAAACCGTTTCCTATTAGGATTAAAGTTTTGCATTTGTTGTTTTTGGTTTTGGTTCTAGTTTTGATATCCAGTTGAGTTTTGGCTTGGACCCTTTGTAAGGTTTTTCATTGTTGTTGTTGTTGTTGTGGATGATTAAAATCCACTACATTGATTGTTGGGGTAAAGTTGTTGTTTCGTTGGTTGTTCATTAGTGGTGGAGTATTCACAACATTTACCTTTTTAGCCTGATCAGTTACTCCATCTGTTGTCACTCCATGATTTTTATTAAGGACTTTAGGTCCTTGATTGACATTTGTGGTAGTAGGGTAAGTCATAGTATTCTGGTTGGAGGTGATTAACCTCCCATTTGCTCCATACGTCTTACGACCGCTATCTATTACCGCTTGATCTATTCGAGAGCGCTCTCAAGTACTTCATCGTAAGTCCTTAGTGGGAACTTCTGGACTTCTTCCTTCACTTCTCTACTAAGAGAATGAAGGAATAAATCACATAGTTCCATTTGGTCCATGTTTGGAGCACTGGCCGAAGAATAAAGGACTGTATGCCATCTCTGGATAAAATGAGTGACAGATTCATTGTGTTCTTGCTTAATGTGCAAGAATTCCCTGATTCCTATTCTCAATAGTTTGTTCATGTCAAACACCTTAATGAATTCTGAAACGAGTTGTTTAAATGAATGGATGGAAGCCTCAGGTATTCTATAATACCAATCGAGGGTGATGCCCTCCAAGGTTTTGGGGAATATTTTAGCAACAACCCCATCCCAAGGGAGCAGTTCTCGAATGGTTGTGGCGTAGGCTTTGATATGTGCATTCGGGTCTCCCTCCCCTTTGTATTTGGGTAAATCAGGAAGAGGTCTTGGAAGCATGATGCTTCGTATGGTGAAGTCTAAGGGCTCTTTCAAATATTCTGAATAAGTCCCTATCACGTAGGTTTCGACCATTGATGGTGCCTGCTGAGGGGGTGGTGGTGGAATGGGTTGTTGATATGGCGTAGCGTATGCATTGGTAGGGGCATAAGGAAACCCTGTGGTTGAGAAAACATGCCGAGAGGAGAACATATCTCCCTGTGGTGATTTGGAGTACATGTTTAAGTATGAAGGGGTATTGTCTAGGAATGAATTATTTTGTACTAGACCGGGAGGTACTGGAACGGTATTAGAAATGGCGGTTCTAGTTGGCGTTTGTTGTGAATATTGAGGAGGCATGCCCAACGTGCCTATTCCTGTGAGGAGGTCTACTTGGCTAGGATGGTGTGGAGGATTGGAACTTCCTACCTGCATGAATTGAGAATTTTGATTTGCTTGAGCAAGTTCTAATCCTCTAACCTTTTCTACTAAAGTCAAAATGACTTCATTCGGTGAAGTCATGGTATTTTGCCTTAGTGGCGTTTGTTGTATATCCTGATGTTGTATAGGCATGTGATATCCCGCTATGAACTGATCATTTCCCTACCAAGTTTCCCCAGAGGGCATTTCCTATATGTAGTGGCATGGAGGTATTTTCTTGAAATGAGACCTCAGGTTGTGTTTGTAAACTTCCTATAGGTGGGTACATACTCCGAGAGCGTTGTTCATTCCTGGCATAACGCACTGAATGCTCATCATCTAAAACCGGTATGGATCTGATTGTCTACTAATTTGTGGTCTAAGAAGCACCTGAGGAGATGAACCAGATTCTCCTATGAACGTCATATTGTTCGAGCCTGAAGGCTCTATTTGTTGTGTTTGAGCGAGCTGATCCAACTCCTCTGTTTGGAAAGATGAGCTATATCTAGTCCTTGGAGGTGGAGTTTGTGTTGACAACCGGTGGTTGGCTGAATAATTGTCACCCCATACTGAGAGCGAGGGTGATGACTGTCTATTCAGTTGAGCGTAGTATGCCTCAAGACCTAGGAGAGGTCTGCCATATGCATCGAATCCTCGACATATTCGAGGGGTATATGAATACCTACCATAGAATAATGGGAAGGAGGGAAGGTGGAAGAAAGAGGTAATAGTGAAAGCACTGTGTTTTTCACGTTGGGTTCACCAATTTTGTATGATGGAAAAGTGACAAGTGAGCATGGGAATCTACAAATAACTCTTCCTCGTACCCGACCTCCCGAGGTCATGCCGAGACAACTGCCGGTGGGGATGGAATATACGTGGGTATAGGAAAACTAGTCAAGCAATCTTATGTCTTCGACACACCAGTGGAATCTACGAATCTAAGGCAAAGAAGGCCCTCCTAACCTGAACTGGCATGATAGATCGGTCGGCAAGGATGACTGCTCGAAGGCTCCAATCAATATCGAGCTCTGGCATGATCCGATCTATAGGTTGTGGGATACGTGGAAAATGACCTGGGATGGTTTCGTGTATGTCTCCAGATAGGGTCATATGATGGATGATGGATATATAGCAGATTCTATGGTCGATTCTCTGGTCTAGTCCAGAAATCTTTAGCTTTGTTAGCTGCTATGTCTAACAAGGATAATTGTGTGATGATGATAGGTGGAAGTGGAGTAGATCTGAATACTAATGTGCGTAAGCCAACATCTATGTCTGATTGACCTATGGACTCGTTGGGTTGTGAGATTTTGTGGGTCACAACCGTAGATTCGTGGTTGTTGTGGATCTGCTATGGTCATGTGTGGGATCAGTCCCTAATCCCTAGTATCTAATAGTCATATGCCTTTTCGGCCTCTATGTTCAGAATTAATAGTTGTGCAATCTTCTCAGAGTATCTCACAGGCGTTCTGCAACCTGAATTCTTAAGCTAGTATCTATGTCTATGAGAGTGTCTCCTGCGTCTGGCTATGGGACCAAAGGGTCACAACCAAACATTTTCTCTCTTTCAAGCCCTTCTACAGTCATGCGGATATTTATCTAGGGTAATCTAGTAGTTTGGCTGATTTGACCAAAATGTGTGTGCTTGGTCGTCTTCTATATTTAACCCGCTTAACTATGAGCTGATCTGTTGTAAGTCTGCTGTTGTTCGGAAGACTTGGATTCTAAGGTTCTGATCTATATCAGTTATTTCCGTAATAAGATTGGGTTGAGGCATGATTGGCTCGAATACGTATTCTCTGGGCTCTCTAGGTCCCGTGATTGTCATACAAAAGAAAACGATATAAAGCTAACTAATGACAGAATAAACTAAATATGCAAGATATATCTACGTATATTTCTAAGTCTGATACTTATTGATAAACTACTAAATAGATTTTAAAGAGCAATTATCTAATATATCTAAAATTGACAACTAAACTAATAACGCAATTAAAACAAACAAAGCAACCGAGTATAGCTACTTGTCTGTGTAATTTGTAGATCTATTCTAAATAACCTGATAACTGATCTACTCTATTTGAAAGACTCTCGATCCTACCTCAGAAGTGAGGAGTGAATCATAGTTTCTCAGAAACTATCAATCCCCACAACTTCCCTGCAATATCGAAAGTAAAATTAACTGAAATGAAATGATTGGCTACTCTATTTGATATGCTTTTAACTAGAACTTTGAAAGCTAGAACCTAGATTCTAGAATAGTGGTGAATCCGATGGTGTGTGACCTTGTCCCCTCAGTGTGATCTCCTCATTCCTTCATGCTCACGTGGACCCAGAAAAGCATGTAATGCTAGCATCAACAGAAGTAGATATTGGAGCAATGGCAGCTTAGGATACAGACTGAATACAATGCGAGTAGGAGAGGGATAGCGCAAGAGTACAGAGCTTGGCTTATGCAATTCCTAGCGGGATTTATTGTGAGTCATGCAACATAAAACATCCAGAACCTAAAACTATCTGTTTGAGGAACAAAACCTGCAACTTTTAATGGCTTCCTTTTGAAAAGCAAACTATCCTACTCCAATTGATTGGATGAAATAATAACAACATTTGCACAAGGAGGATATGTGGCTTTCTGACAGCTAAACAATACTAACCATGCATACAACAAATGAAACTATGAATCCTAAGAAAAAATTGAAAGGCTAAACTATTGAAATGAGAAATTCAGAGGCAAATTTGAGGGGCCATTTGCTTGAGCACAAGCCAGCTATTTATAGCATTTCCATTTACCCAAAGGTAAAAACCAAATTGATCTCTTAAACCATAAACAATGCCAAAACACTATTCCAGGGAACCAGAATCATAAATACAAGCAAAGGCGGTGAAAAAAGCTGGTAAACATTGAAATTTATGTGAGTCGCGTTAAAAAGAACATTCTGGAAAATGCGTGAAGGACCGCCACCCTAAGCAGGGTGGCGGTTACAGGACCGCCACCCTACTGGGCACAGGCGGCGGTCACGAGACCGCCACCATGCAAGGTGGTCACAAGACCACCGCCTGCAAGGTGGCGGTTTCAGAATCAAGAACAAAATGCAAAGCATGCAGGTGTTGAGCGGGACATGCGGGATGTTAACGCATACTTGGAGAGCTTTTTTGGATCCCAAACACCTTGCGAGGAGACCTGTATCATCATTGGGGCACGTGTTATGTTGTTCCGTCGGTGTGTCGGGCGTCATATGCATCATTAGGAGTTACACTTCTATTCTAGGAATGTAACTCCCCCTCTCTACTCGAGTTGTCATGATTGCAACACTGGGGTTACTCAACACCTCCTATATGTACACGTCTTTTGATCTATGAGATAGAGGAGAGTTTTATGGCTTAACCAGGTTCTACCCGTTTGTCGAATCTTTGCATGCACATTCGGTTGATGCTCGCTCCTCCCGAGATCTCTTCACGCTGTCATTCGCATGTCCGTTGATGTGCACATCATCCCTCGTGATCCTTGCTTGCGGGTTTTCAAACCCTCTTTCATGGTATCAGAGTGGATCTTGTGGATCCGTGCACTCATCAACATTTCTGTGCGTGTTTTCTCGGCTTCCGGCATGATATCCAGATCTCATTGCGTGTGTCGTAATGGTTATTCCGACCGTGCTCTACTTGCACTGATTCGGGTTTCATACCTCGGTTTGCACTCAATCACAGTTTTTTCGTGGGTTATTAGGGTGATTCAGAAGTTTGTTTTTCCCATTGGCATTTTGCAGCATTGTTCATTCTAGCAGCTCGATTGGGCATGGTTGATTTACTCCTTGGCACATTGTTAGCTTGATGGTGCTTTTCTCATACATCCGGCTTGACATGCGTTGATCTGGCCACTACCGCTCGTGTTTGGCTCCACGGCTCACGGGAACCTCTTGCTCATGCCTGGTTCTTTCCTGCCCATCTGCCTACTCGTGGTTCTCTTCACGTGGTCTGCCTGCACGTGGTCTACCTACTCGTGGATGTTGCAGACCTGTGGTTTCACTTTGCACCTGTGGCTCCATTCCCAACAGCTCAACCGTTTTGGCATTTTTGGCCGTTTTTGGTGTTTTTGGGGTCTTCAATCTGATCCACCAGCACCTTACACCAACGTGGACCTGCAGCACTTGGCACGTGGACTCCTACAACCACCAGCAACTCCAACAACCTGCTTTTGGTTCAAACATGTGTTGAAAAATGTTTTTTGCTGCAATACATTTGGAAAACGTTTTTTTCACTATGCTTTGGATGTTTTTTGGAACCCTGCATTTTTTTGGAGGCCTTTGCTGCATTCAAACCTCTGGTACGTGGACCACCAGCACATCTAGCAGCTTTGGATCACCAACACAACCTCCAGGCTGACTTTCAAACCCACCACATGTGTTGAAAAACGTTTTTTTCTTTGCTTTCAAAGATTGGAAAAACATTTTTTTGATTTACTTGTCTTGCTTGCGGTTACAAGTTGCATTGTTACTTTATTCTTTTGCTGGTGGTAACTTCTCCAAATAGCCTAGCACATGGCCACCTCTCTCCACTGTAAAACAATGGTTACATCAAGCAACTCGGTGTATTGGGCCTCTCTCTCTCCATGTGGGCTTCCACGACTAGTTGCTCTCCACTCGACTTCAACGTGGGCCCCACATTTCCCTCTTACAAATTTTTTTGGAGGTTAAAAAAATTACTCTTTAATTTTTAAGGATTAAAACATTATTTCATTTGGCATGTAATAATTTTATTGTAAGGTTGTTTTGATTTGTATTACTTACCCTTCCTACGCTTTTCAAAGATGGAGGGTGAGGTGCAGGGGTTGGGAGGCTAACCCCTCCTAAAATTCCATGCCATTTCCAATGAGTACCCACACGATACCCTTTGCACCCGTTTCATGCACTTTTTTAATGCGTTTGCGATTATGTCAGTGTATTTTTCCATCGATTCTGCGGGAATCGTTTTAATGCGATAACTTTTGATTCACTTTGCTTTCGTTTATGGCGCTTCCTTGGTCAAAGTTGCATGATTTTTTACACATTACATGATGGGATTATTATTTTTGTAAATGCACTACTTTTATAAAGTGTCGCGTGCAGGGGTTGATCGTACTCTTGGGCCTACACACACAGACGCATTATCGGCCGAGTTCGACGTCTTGCTTTTGTGCTTCTTACATTTTTCATCATGGAGAGTTCTCTTTCCAGACATGAGTGTTGTAGGATCACCTTACAACCTCCGCCACTTCTCACCGGGAGAGAGACCTATTCAGCTTGGCATGCTTCCATGGAACGTTACTTCGCCCACGAGGGTCTTTTAGCCTTCTTACTTGGGCCAGTTCCTGCACCCGCTGATCATTATCATCTAGAGGACTTCCTTGGCACTTGCGACCATGTCTTTGGTCACATGATGATGCATGTCTCTCATTCTCTCTGGTTTCACGTGGCAGACTCAGATCCACCTCACCCTATTTAGATCATTCTTTAGTCCTTGTATGAAGACCCTTCACATACTGCCGCCATTGTTGTTCTGCTGATTTAGTTGTCTCCTCCATTTCTTCGTGTGATGACAGTTTCACTAACATAGGCTCACTTGGTTCTACTTCTGATGACGAGGATTGTGCATCCAGTTCTAATGTTGAGAGTACTACAGAGGACTCTTCTCCTCTTTCTCTCACTATTCCAGAGAGTGTTGACACTTCTCACATCTCATCAAATATCGAGCAGTCCCCTTCTCAGTCTCATACAGTCATCACACCCACCTCCTTTCCACTTCCAGTGTGCGAGGCCCTTTTCACTCCTCTACCTTCATTGGATGACTCATACCTATCATACATCACTCTTCTATTTGTTGAGCCCCCTCATTGGGACAAGTATCTGCCTGACCTTGGTCATCTTTTCGCAGAGTCTACTTGTGATGCACTACAGGTCTCTCATCCATCTATAGGTGTTTCAGTGGAGTTCATCATCTCTGTTGTTGGGAGTGCCCCTTCCGGGAATCATGTCACTTCCACATTTCTAGATACCTTCATTGATCCACCATTACTTGTGGATCTATTTTCTGTTGTGGGGATGTTTTGTTGCCTTCACATCATGTGGAAATCATTTCTATAGGTGTTCACTCTTCACACTCGAGCGAGTTCTACACACGTGGCATTATCTTTGGTTCTTTGCTTTGCTCATTTACTAGACCTATGGCACACTTTCGTGGACTAGACTCAGAGTTCTTCGTGTTCTTGGCCTCATTTTCCTTTGTGGAGTGGGTGGACTTCCAACACATCATTTCTGTCCTTCCTAAGGGCATGCACACAGCCTCGGTGTGGGTGGCTCTTCTTCATCCGTGAGGCAGAGGATCTCGTCACCGACATTCTTTTGGGAGACTTCATAGAGTTCTGAGTTTAGATCCTTCCATGACATCTTCTCGCATTCCTCTCGTCTCCCTCTTCTTCTCTATTCTAATTCTTTCCTAGAGATTGCCTCTTTATACATGGGTACCTTTTCGGGCTCGCTCTGAGTGGGACCCATATTTGGCATATTTCTTAGATTAGAGAGTGTTTTGTTCTCTTGTGGTGGATTTTTTTCCCACTGGGTTTTCCTTCACTACTTGGGACCTTTTTCTTGTGCATGGGTACCTCATCAGGCTTTGTGCTGGGACCCATTTCTTGTTTCTGACTTGCCGCCTCATCCTAAGTTATGATGAAGGGGGTTTGTTGGTGTGTGTATTTTCCACATCATTAGGTGAGTCATCTCACTTAGGTGAGATCGTAGGTCCATGTGTCATTTAGGGGTCATTATGAGATTCCCTTACGTGTCGGTCGTCGGCAATCGTCGTGCTTAAGGTGCGTCATATGCATCATTGGGAGTTACACTTCTATTATGGGAATGTAACTCCCCCTCTCTACTCGAGTTTTCATGATTACAGCACTGGGGGTTACTCAGCACCTCCTATATGTACATGTCTTTTGATCTATGAGATAGAGGAGAGTTTTATGGCTTAACAAGGTTTTGCCGTTTGTCGAATCTTTGCATGCACATTCGGTTGATGCTCACTCCTCCCGAGATCTCTTCACACTTTCATTTGCACATCCATTGATGTGCATGTCATCCCTCGTGATCCTCGCTTGCGGTTTTCAAACCCTCTTTCAGTCTCAAACCCCAAAAATCAACAAACAACTTCAATTAGCAAAGCGAGAGGGTGAGACAATGCAGTTATTTCCCTTAATAAATTATAGCCGAGATATATAAAAATGGTGATATATCCTCCAATAGGTGTTAATAAGGTACCTGAGGAAAGGGAGAGAACCAAACATGTTCCATAAACACAAGAAACTAGGGATGACCGGGAGAAAGACAAGAATGTGCATGCAACTCCTTTCCTAGAGAGATTAAAAGAAATGCAGAATGGGGAAGAGACAACACTAGTTCAGGAGCTGAAAAATTTGAATATAGAGGTCCCACTCTTAATAGAAATAAGGAAATTCCTAAATTAAACCAAACCATTAGGAACCATTACATAAAGACACCAGGAAGGAAGAATAAATACCTAAAAACAATCAAAGTAGAAGGAAATCTAGCTAACCTTGTAGCTGGAAAACTTCTTTCACAAAAATATGGGGACCCTGGGAGTCCAATTGCTATTTTTGTAAATGGTCAGTCAATATCTAATATTTTTGTGGATCTTGGTGCTGCCATCAATGTCATAACAATAGATACATTCAATTTGTTGTCTTTGATAGGATTACAACCAACCAGTATTATCCTCTAATTAGTAGATCAATCTATTGTTGTACCAGATGGAATAATTGAGGATGTAATGGTTATGGTTGAATCTTGGGAGTATCTAGTATATTTTATGGTCTTACAACCTAAAACTCAAAAGATGGGATATCCAATTATCTTAGGAAGACCCTGACTAGCTACTGTTGTTGCATACATTGATTGTAGGTCAGGAAAAATGACTATTTCAAATGGGCAAAAAACAAAAAAATATTTCTCTTTATCCTCTTGCCTAGCCATATGTGGATGTTTGTGAATGTGTGTGGGTGGATTTTTTGGATAATAACAATATGAGTCCTGCTTATTTGGCCACCATTGCAGTAAAAAATCATATGGAAGAAATTACAGAGACATACCCAGTGTTAGATAAAGAAGATACCGCATGTTATGGAAACCAAAACTATGGCTACGGAAACTGAAACGAAGGCTACGGAAATGACTGCTTTGAACTCATAAAAATATCTTAGTGAGTAAAATTTCTATAGAAGGTTGTGGAGAGACCTATGATTACCATGAAGGCCAAATATCAACTTGATTTTCATTATCCTTTAGCCAAGATTGTATCTTATATGGGAAAATATTATGAGAACATGGTTATTTTTCACATGCTACAGCCTCATGTTTGTCCCTTAAACTCTCTAATTGTTGAGACAGAACTAGCTATTTTGAAAGACACTAAACAAGTAACTATTGAGATAGGAAAATAATTGACTATTGGTAACAACTTAGAAGAAACCAAGAGACTAGGGTCATAGACATCTGAGAAATCATTCGAAATATTTTTCTTGGGATTATACTGACATGAAAGGGATTCATCCAAGCATCTACACTCATCATATTTATATTGAGGATGTCAAACCAGTTAGAAAACCACAACAAAGGATTAACCCAACACTAAGAGACATTGTCAAAGATGAAATAGAGAAATTATTGAGGGTAGGATTTATCTATCCAATATCTGATAGTTAGTGGGTATCACCTCTTGTTATAGTTCCCAAGAAAAATGGTAATTGGAGAATCAGATAGATTATAGGGATATTAATAAAGCCACTTTGATAAAGATTAATTTCCCTAAACTTTATAGATCAGGTTTTGGAAAATATGATAGGTAAGAAATACTTCTCCTTCTTAGATGGGTTTAGTGGATACAACAAAATTAGTATAGCACCTGCTTTGATCAAGATAAAACCACTTGGAATTTGTAATGCACATGCCACCTTATACGAGACGTTTTAACTATTTTTGTAGACCTTACCAATGACTGTGTTGAAGTTTATATGGATGATTTCACTTTCCATGGGTCTACCTTTGAGGAGTCTTTGAGCAATCTTGAAATTTTTTTAACAAGATGTGAGCAAAACCAACTCTCCTTAAGTCATGAAAAATTCTTGATGATGGTTGATCAAGGGGTTATTTTGGGTCATCATATCTCTGCTAGGGGTATCCAAGTTGATCCTAAAAGATATAATTCATTACTAAGTTGCCTACACCAACAAATCAAACAGACATCAAAAGTTTCCTTGGACATGCAAGTTATTACAGACGGTTTATAAAATATTTTAGTAATATTGTTGCACCAATGTTCTCTCTGCTGACAAAAGACTATGTTTTTGAATGGACTCCTCAATGTCAACAAGATTTTGAAGTTATAAAGGAGAAATTGACCACTGCCCTAGTCTTAAGAGGACCTAATTGGGGCTAACCTTTTCATATTCACACTAATTCTTCTAAAAATGTAATGGGATCTGTTCTTGGATAGAAAAATGATGAAGAAAAAATATATGCCATCTATTTCATTAGCAAAAATATGACCCCTACAGAGAGAAACTACACCACTACGAAAAGGAATTTCTATTTGTCTTTTACTCTCTAAAAAAATTCAGACACTACATTACTGGTTATAATATTTTTGTGTATACAAACCATTCAACCATAAGATACTTAATGAACAAACCAATAGTAGGGGAAGAATTATCAGGTGGTTACTTCTTTTGCAAGAGTTTAACTTGACCATTATTGATAAACCTTGAAAGGCTAATGTTGTTGCGAATTTCTTTCAAGATTGAATGTTTCAGGAGAAGGTGAGGCAGTTCAAGATCACTTCCCAGATGAGCACTTGTTTGCAATATCAACACGTCCTCCATGGTTTTCTGACCTTTCCAATTATCTAACTACAGGGAATTTTCCAACTTATTTCACTAGTAAAGAAAGAAAAATATTAGTCGAAATAATGTTACATATAAGTGGTGCAATGAAATTTTGTTTAAATTTTGTCCTGAAATGATTCTTCACAGGGTGTGTTCGAGAATATGAAGTATATGACATACTGAGAGCATGCCATGATGAAACTGGAGGAGGGCACTACTTAGTAAAGAGGACAATTCATAAGGTCCTTGGAGCTGGGTACTACTGGCCCTCTCTCCACAAAGTTGTTAAGAAATATGTATGGAAATGTGATGCATGTCAAAGAATGGGGAAGCCTACTATATCTTCTAAAATGCCCCTCAATCCTCAACTGGTCTTAGGACCATTTGAGAAATGGGGATTGATTTTGTTAGACCTATATACCCCCATATTATGCAAAATATTACCTTCACGGTGTGCACTTGACTATGTTACCAAACGGGCTAAGGTTTAAGCAACGACATTTGTCAATGAAAAGTTGTAGTTTATTTTTGTACCATAAGATCATGCTTGGTTTGGAGCTCCCAGAGCCATAATATCTGATCAAGGACCTTAGTTTATTTCCAACATGATTGAGGAATTTTTAAAGATTTACCGATCAAGCATATGAAATTATCACCATACCACCGCCATCCAATGGGCAAGTGGAATTCAAAAATAGAAAATTGGAAAACATCTTGAATAAAGTTGTAAATACATATAGAAAGAATTGGGTTCAAATATTTCTTGAAGAAGTCTGGGCATACAACAAAATTGAAAACCACTAATGGTTTCTCCCCATATGAACTAGTATATGGAAATAATTCATTGCTCTAGTGGAATTTGAATTGCAGACACTGGAGAACATCATTGAAGATATAAATTGAATTGGATGAATCTCGACAAGATAGGGTGATGAAATTGAATGAACTGGATGAGATGAAGACAGAGAAGAAAAATAACAAGCTGAGATCCTTCAACATCATAGGAAGGTCGACATGATTCTCATTTCAAGAAAAAAAGATTCGTAAAAGGATATTGGGCCCTATTGTTTGACTCAAAATACCAACACTTCAAAGGGAAATTGAGGAAAAGATGGTTAGGACCTTACCAAATTGAAAAGATATATGATAATGGATATGTGAGATTGTTGCCAATTGATGGTGACAGGATAACTTTTTTAGTGAACGACCATAGGCGAGGATGTATCAACAACCCCATGATAAAGAAACCTTCACTAAGGACATGCAACTATGTGAGGAATTAGATTCAGTGGAAGACTTCAACTCTTCCATCCATGAGTAGTTTTTCAGGAATATACAAATAAAGAAAAAGAACATAATTCTATTATAGTATTCTTTCCCCATATATCTAAACTAACCAAAAATCATTTTCTTTTATGTATAAAAAGAAAGGATAGAAGTGTAAATTATTAAAATGTATATTAACCATAATTACTTTTCAAACGTAGGAGGTGGAGTGCCATAGTCAAAGGGCGTTGGCTAGTAAGGTGACATGTATTTACTTTTTGCCAAAGGTCTTAACTATATTTGAACTTCCTAATGCACTTGATTAAAAACAAAAAAATCTAAAGGAGTAATTAGAGAGATAAGAGGTAATGACAAATGAATAAGGGAATGATGTCACTCTTTTCGAAGGATGACATATGACATGAGTGACAAGGATAAAAGTGTGGGAACCATGTGAATGAATTAAAAGCTCACCACCTTCAACAATCACATCAGTCATCTCCATCGTCATTCTATGCCACCATGATGCTATTATAAATTCACGGTAGTTCAAATTCAAGCTACTGAAATTACAAAAACTACTCTACCTCTTCCAAGAATCCATCACCATTGTTTTGAAAATCTACCTCCTCACTGCCTTTTCTATTCCTATTACAAACCATCTGTTTGATGGGGAAGAAGAAGGCGTTAGATCCAAAATCTGTGGAACCACTGCTGAGGAATGTCATCATCTCTCAGGTATTTCATGACATAGGTTGGTTGAATTTCATTTGAAAATTTGAAGGGTTTGATGAATATTTGATTGAAGAGTTTTTGTCAAATTTTGAAGCAACTTGTTCTAGAGTAGGAGGAAAAGGATTGAGATAGATAGCCAAATTGTTAGCACAATCTCTGGTCTTCTAGATTTTGGACTCAAGGTTGTCACTAAATCCCCCTCAAAGATCTAATATCCCTTTTTCATGAGGAGGGGGAACCTCTTCTTGAGATAATAGTTAATCCCTAGGGGATCTAGAAGGGTATTAAAAGAGAAATATTTCCAGGACATTGGAAGGAGGTAGCTTCTTGGGTAAATAGGTATTTCATCTATGATGGACAAAAATCAATATTAGGAGGAGATACCCTAAATATTTTGACCCATTTGAAGAAAGGAAGGGAAAACCCTACGCTCAAAGTCAATCTCCCCGAATACCTAGAAAATGTCGTCATAAAATTGGGGTAGAAGTATAAAAATGGAGGTGGTGACGTTGCAATTAAGCACCCAATGGCTTATTTAGTTGATTTGCGTGCACCAGGCCTCAAGGAAATCCAAGAGGAAAGTAGAAAAGATGATTGTAGGAGAAATTTCTAGGAAGAAGAGGATCAAGGGGACTCCTATGCATTTTTTTGCAAGTAGCCCACAACTCTTAGTCCAAGATTCAATCCACTCCTCGGTTTTCCCATGTGTTGATTGATGATTCTACGAGATGTGGCCAAGCAACCCTATGAGCCTAGAACTTTGAGGAAAATGGATATCATGAAAATCCTTCCTGAAGAACATATCCATGCTTCTGAGGAACCGTTAACTCATTTGGAAGCTCCAAAAAATATGCCTACATCTCCAGAAATCTAGACAGTAGCTACGGAAATTGTTGCAAAAGGAATTGGATGTGAGGAATCACAAAGATATGCTCTTATTCACAATGATGAGGTTTTGAGGAAAAACCAAGAGGAAATTTCTGATCTAAAATAAAAACTGAGAGGTATGGAAGCAACTCATTTGTCTCTTCAAAATGAGTTTGTGCAAAAGAATATAGAAAAAGATAGAAAAATAAATGTTTTGAGAATGGAAGTTACTAGTTTAAAGAGACAGAAAGATATTGGTTTGAAAGAATAATATGATTTATAATCTCGTTGGACTCAAATATCTCTTAAAAATTAATATCCGTAGAAGAAAATAAAAAACTCAAGGAAGGGGATGAATATTTATCTAATGAAAAGACATAATTAGAAATTGTTGTTGAGTCTTTCTTTCCTTTAGCTTGTAAAATCTTAGCTTGAAGGAAACCATCTTTAGTGTATAGTCTATTTCTTCAAGAGAAATTTTATTCATGGAAGTTGCATAGAATTTGTTGTGGAGATCCTCATGATGCTCCGATGGCATGCCAACCATTACGAGTGAGGTCTAGAGGTATAATTGAAAGGAAAGGTATTCGGCGTACTTCCTATACCAAATGTTTCGGTCGGTTGTGATATGTGTAATGCCTTCGCCACAATTGATATACTTATTTGCTTCTATAACTTAAGATGTGAATGTTGATAGTTGATTCTTTTTTTGAAGATGGTGTACTCTTTATAACTGAGTGATCATGTTTGTTGTAGATGATATGTTTTATCTTCTAAATTATATATAATCATACTATGGCGATTCAGAATTGATATTGAATTATTTCATATGCTCTTTATGCTAAAATTTGAAGTACAATCTGTATACTAGTGAAGGAAATAAATTCATTCTTATAATACTATGCCATACATTACCTAATTTACATTAATGAACTTGTTTCTCGAGGTCTATTTCATTACTAATATGGAAATGTCCATACCTTGGATCGATTGCAATGATAAAAGGAATTCCTATGATTACTTTGATGTTTCGATCATATTTGTTAAGCTAGGTCAACACATTCTATTGTTGAGATGTCTTCGTACTCGGGCTTGAATTTTAGGAGATTGTTGGGGTGTCATGTAGCATCTTAAGGATGCATCCTTCTATGTGATCTAATTACCTTGTTTTGATAAAGTTATTGAAGGTAATGTCTTTTGATTATGGTATGGAACCTAAATAATCTAAATGCATTTGATTATTTACATTATCCTTAATCTAAGTTAAGGTGAATGTATTTTTGAAGGGTATTTATTCTTAAAAGAAATTATCCTAAGTATTTTGACATTAAATCACCCTAAGATATTAAGGGAATTTACTAAAGTCCTAAGCTATGATTTTATCTAAGACTAAATATTCCTAACCTAGGTGGCATCGATCTAACCTAAGGATGAATGTGGTTATCTTAGATGGCGAGTTAAGTTAATGGGTCAGTGAAACCATTCCAAAGGCGTCTTTGGAAGTTTAAATGGATAATTTAATGTTTTTTACTACCAATTTTGGTCGGGTCATGGTTTATGATGGAATGTGCTAAAACGTAACTCTCCTAAGATTTGTTAAACAAGGTGCTAATTTTTAGTTCTAACTAAAAGTGCGTTGGAAATGGGTAGGAATAGCAGAGGCCTCTCGAATTTACGCTCGTATTGATTATTCTAGACCCTTGAGTGAAAACCACCTAGGAATTGAAAATATGGGTTTGCGGAAAAAGGAAAGGTTTGGTTTCATTTTTCATTTGGAGTTTTTGAGCTCTATGGCTCTGCATGTAGTTTTCCATTTTTCAAACTATTGGTTCGATTCTGTCAAAAATTATAGTTTGTCATTGCATGGCGAAAATAATGGAAAAAATTATTGTGGAAACTATAAAGGAAAAATGGGGAATTTTCAGAAGATTTGGTTAGAGTTTTGGAGGAGATCTTGGAGTGGAAGCTTTGCAAAAAATTTGGAAGTGTGGAAAATAAATTAGGAGCACTACCATACATGATAGGCTCTATCTCTTTAAGATTTCTTATTTTATTTAATGATTTCATAAAAATAACTCTTCTCTTCGTGAAAACGCTTCGAGATTCAGTTTCGTGGTTTGTGTGTTTTCATGAAATTTGTGGGTTTTTAAGGGATGGAAACGAATCGGTATGTATGTAGCCTATTATACATTGAAACCGGGCTTTAGACGGTTTGATAATGATTGTGTTTGAAAAATATGAAATTGTGAATGATTATTTTTAAGTAGAGAGCGTGATATATTTTCTATTGATAACATATCTCCTTTTACCTTTCAATATTTTGTTGTTAAATAATAGCATTGGGTTCAAGGTCGAAGTATTCATGGAATAATGATGACGATCTTGTTTGTTGAGAAAATGGGTGTTGAACAAGATAGATATTTTCATTTTGCCGACCTTTTAATGCCTAATTTAGGATCTTGTTTCGGTTTATTGATAATTCATTTATGGATTATAATTCATGACTTCTATTTTTGTTTATAAATTGGTGAATTAAGATTTGACCCATGTTGGGTACTCATATTAGGGATATCACAAATTCTTCTTGATGGCTTAATGGTAAGGGTGACTGGAAATTTTTCTCTCTCTTTTTTTTAGTTGTGTATTTTTTTGTTAAATCACCCTTCTCAGGTTGGCTTGAAACTAAACTTCTTTCGGATATTGTTCGTCTCAGGTCTTCTTGTTATTAGCTCTTAGGTTTCACACTTCTTTTTTTAAGAGGTTCCCTTGAGCTTGGATAGTTGAATATTTTCTTGGGTTGGATATCGTTGTTTGGTAAGTGATTCTTGTTTAACCTTTTGAGATTTTGTGGATATTGTGTCAATATTTTGATCCTAGAGGAGATATTCTTTGGTGATGGAAACTTATCCTTAATCATATTGTATCCTCTTTACAAATTGTCCTATTAGAGACTATGCTCATATTTTGGGTTGGTTTATAATGAAATGGGCATTGGTAACTTTGTCCGAATGATTTTAGGGAAATATAACCCTTGAGTTCAAAACCTTGATCTTTAATAGGTGAAGGTCGTACTTTACCCAAGTGATCTATTTCATTGTTCGTTATTATTATTTTATAGACCAATTGTTATCCGAGTTGATTGTGAATTCAATTATAGTTTTGATCATTTGGAGTTCATAGTTTGGTAAGACTCTTTCACTCAACTTGGTTGAATTGAATTGTGTTTATCAATTTGATTTAGATATTTTTTCGTTATGTTACAACAAACGTTTCTTCGGTTCTTTATTTTAGTTATTATGAATCATCTCAATGTTGGAATGGAATAACCCCTGTATAAATTTATTATTCCCGTATTCGTTTCATGCCAAGTCATTCTTGTTTTTATATCAACCCCTTATGCATTGGTGATAGGGAATTGGTTAGTAATAAAGAGTAATTATGGCTTGGTAGATTAATTCGATACTATTGAGGATTGAATGAACTCATGGATTTTTGTTGAGCCTTTTCTATGATAGTTGGTTTTATATTTAAATGTTATCATGGTTGAGATGAATTTCATGACTGTAATATAGATGGAATTAACTTTGTTAGTTTACTTAACTTATTTGATGGGTAATTGGTTCCTAAAAGAGACTTAATTGAATTTCTTTCTATATTTGATATTGTGGATTTTTAGGTAGACCTTTTGATTGTTCTTATTTTGGATACTTAGAACATTTTCATAATTAGCAGTGTTCCTTTTATGAAACTTTTAGATAAAATTATATTGTTTTAAGTTTTTAGTGCTTATCATGCTCAGTTATTATGAACTGACTCATGCTAACAATTTTACAGATGGAATTCTGAAAAGTGATAGGATAAAGAATTATAGAAAGTTGCATTTGTTTTATTAACGAATTCATTTATTTTATTTCAGATACTTAATGTATTGAAATAATCTTGAAAGGAACTTGTTGGAAAAATTATGAGGGCATATCACATTAGTATTTTTTACTGCTGAGAAATGTTTTGTTAAAGTCTATGAATTAATTATTAAGTATGGAATGGAGTGAATTCCTTTTCTAATAAGGAATTATTGTATAATGGTTTTTGATAACTGACTTATCTATGCATCATAAATGATTTATATTTGATTAATATTCCTAAATATTAACATGCATGACTTAATAGTTATCTAAGGTAATGAGTCTTTGCTTGGGTAAGGAAATACATATCTAAATCAATTAATTATGGAGCAATGGTAAGACTATGATGATATTATGTATATCAAACCTTATTAAGAAATAGGAATTATAAAATTATACTATAAAGATGGATGTGGCATTCTTATAAAGTTTATACTACTTATGTTTTCTGAATTCATTATCGGGATATTAGTTTTTATTAGGATGAAGAGAAGACTTCTCTATCATCATTTAGGGACACAATATGTTATCCTTACATATGTGATAAGTATAAATCAATATTGTTGATTGGTTTCATGCCCTAATTTATGGAAATGATAAATGGTAATTGAAAAGCTTATAGTACTTAGTAAGGTGGATTAAAATATATGAAAACACTAAATCTAATTAAATAGTTTTCAATCGAACTCTTTACATTGATAAACTAAAGCAAAGAGACTTAATGTTATTACTTACTTGATTCGAATGAGATTTAATGCTCAATGAAAACAATGGTTAAGGATTAAATATTTCATAAGCATGAATGAATAATTTATTTGCATACCTTCAAATGGTGTAGAAGTGTATTTAATATCCTTTCGTTATGGATTAATCATATGAACTTAGTGGAACCCTAGGTACGTATAATTATTAATTAAAAAAATTAATAAGCTAAAGGTTAATAAATCTAATGTTTTTAAGTATGTTAGTTATGTTAGAGGAAATTAGTAGGTTGTTGCGGTGTAGTAGGCTGCTGCAGTACCCTCTTAATGATGGGAGTCATTAGGAGGATACTGTGAAGCAACCACCATATGTTTCAACATCCCACTCGGATCGTCTAATTCAACTGTCATAAGTGGAACTTCGATTCAAAATTTTACTCTAAACTAAGATAGGCATATAGACAAGTGTAGTCGTCAACTTATGTTGACCTAGGGTAAATAAACACACCCAAATTGATGAGATTCGATTTGAGTATGTATACGTATCCTTATTCATCATGAGTAGATGAAACACTAGTATATGTGAGTTGTCCCTATTTAGTGTGAAACTCTGACTCAAATTTTGTTTGACAGAAGTCAAGGAAGACCAATCTAGATAAAATTTTGAGTGGGGTGAAAGACATATTCCTTTCGACAAGTATGTCATCTTGGAATGTAAACATGGTAAACATGTTTAAAAATTTGGCCAAAGTATCACAAAGTTCTTTTTGTGTTGTCGTATATCACCACGGTCTAAGGTTGTGAGATTTCGAGATGAGTGTCAGTAACATATACTCAGATATGATTCTTAGATAGAACACTTGAATGACCCGTAATGGGTAAAGGAACCAAAGTATACATTGTATACACAAGAACAAGTTAAACATGAGAGATCAGTTTAATAACAAGTCTTGAAATGAGATATTGGTGATACATCAAGTCATTACAAGCTGCATATGGTTTTCTGTTATGTGATGGACTAGCAAAGAAATGTGTTAACTTAATTATATGAATTTAGAATAGAGAACATTATGTAAATTTTTTTAGCTGCTTTCTAATTCTCGTAATGAAATTACTTGTATATTTAATATAATGAGCAACAATAGAACACCAAATAACACAATATTTTAGAATAATAATCTCAATATGCAATTATAATAGCTTTGCCACTTAGAGGGGGAAACCTCCAAACCATAAAATAAGACTCAAATGGTCCAATGATAATTAACTACTACCTTGAATCCCCTATATATACTATTTATATGTTATGGCCATCACCAAGGCCGACGTACTAAGGATGAGATGAAAGTATAAATGATATAATAAAATGATATGGTAAGCCACAAATCGGCTACTCATATCCTAGTATAAGCAATAGGTTAAGGGCGTAGCATGCAATTCCCCTTCAAACCAATGTTTTCCTCAACGTTGAATAATCTTGGATGTTGCTGAAGAAAACCTTCATCCTCCCAGGTCACATATTCTATGCTCAGATTCTTCCACTTGATTAGATATTCCTTAATGTCTCTGGTTCTTAGCCTCTTAAGTACGTGTTTGTAGAATCTTCTCGACTCCAAAATTATTCTTCCTTCCTCATCAAGTTCTAGTAACTCTGTCTGGGCTTCAAATTTTTGTCCAATAACCTTCTTCAGGAAGGAAACATGGAATACTAGGTGTATACGTGAATATTGAGGCAACTCTAGTTTATAAGCAACACTACCAATTTTTTGTAGAACCTAATAAGGTCCATAATATTTAGGAGAAAGTTTGTTTTACTTTTTCTGTTACTTTAGGGACATCTTCTTGTAAAGCTAGAGATGTACAAAAACCCAGTCACCAATTTCAAAATTTCTTTCACTACGCTGTTGATCTGCTTGTTGTTTCATTATGTTTTGTGCCAATGCCAAATTATCATTAAAACTAGCAAAAACATGTTGTTGATGGTGAATTTGTTCCTCGACATCTTTGACCTTAGTTTGCACCCTCAAGGAAGAAGTGATAGAAGGTGGATGGTAACCATATAATGCTAAAAATGGGGTCATTTGAGAAGAGGTATGAAAAGATGTGTTATACCACCATTTTGCTAGTGGTAGCCATTTAATCCACTTTTCCTATTATCGATACAAAACAACGTAGATACCCCTCTAAGCATTTGTTGACCAATTCTGTTTTCCCATCAATTTGTGGATGATAAGATGAACTTTGAGCTAGTGAGTACCCAAACATGAAAATAATTCAGTCCAAAATTACTTGTGAAAATAGGATCACGATCACTTATAATTATCTTTGGGGTTCTGTGTAGCGTTTGAACTGTCTCCAAAAAAATAGCTCACGATCTTGGCTGCAAATGGATGTTTTAGGGCATAAAAATGGGCATATTTTGTGATCCTATCCATAATCACCAAAATAACATTCTTACCCTCTCGAACATGGTAATCCAATGATGAAATCCATGGAGACCTCCTCCCATCTTTGGCTAGGAATTGATAAGGAATTGATAAGTTATATGAGACTTGATGTCTTAATTGTTTATCCTTTGTTCTATTAGCACACCAAACACTCGATACAAACTTTTGTACATCACCCTTGAGTCCTTCCCAAAATAATTATATTTTTATTCTATGATATGTCTTCAAAAACACGAGTGTCCTCCAACAGGTGAGGCATGTAGCTTTCCAAGAATATTATGCTTCAACTCAGAATATTTACTCAAGCATAACCTTTTCTTGTACCATAGCGCATTAACTTTCCACTCAAATTTGTTAGATGTTATAGAGCCTTGCTTGATATTCTCGTATTAGAGATTTTGTATCCTTGTCCTGATCCCATTCCAATCTTGCTTCATCCACCCAATTGACCTTCAACATGGACATTCCACATAGTAAGGCATCTGTGGATGTATCCCTTCTGCAGACAACGCATCATCTACTACATTTTCTTTACCCTTTTTGTATATGATTTCAAAATCATAACCCAACATTTTTTTGCCCACTTTTTTTGTTCCTCGATGATAACCTTTGATCTAAAAAGTATTTGAGACTATCATGACCAATTTTTACCTTGAAGTGTCTACCCATGAGATAGGGCCTCCATTGCTTGACAACATGAAGAATAACCATCATTTCTTTCTCATAAACAGTTTAAGTAGATCTTTTCCTTTAAATTGGTGACTCTAAAATGTAATTGGTCTTCCTTTCTACATTAGAAATGCTCTCAATCCACGATCTTTGAAGCGTCACATTCAATAATGAAGGTTTTTGATAAGTTGGGAGTAGCCAAAACTAGGGTGCTACACATGGCTTCCTTGACTTCTCAAAGGATTTAGTGCCTATATTTGTCCAATGGAAGGAATCCTTCTTTAGCAATGTAGTGAGTGGGGATGCTATTCTACCATATCCCCTCACAAATACTCGTAGTACCTTTTTAGTCCTAGGAACCCATAAATATTTTTGAGATTTTGGGCCTTGGCCATTCCACCATAGCTTTGATCTTCGAGGATCAACTTTGACACCTTCATGGGATACAATGTGACCTAAGTACTTTATCTCTTGTACACAAAAATATCATTTTGATGGCTTTCCATAGAGAGTATGTTTCTACAAAACTTCGACACTTTATTTACATGTTGTAAGTGTTATTCTCATGTCTTACTTGTAAATCAATATGTCATCAAAGAACACTAATACAAATTTCCTTAAAATGGCCTAAAAATAGTGTTCATCAAGATTTGAAAGGTTGAGGGAGCATTTTAAGACCAAAAGGCATTACCAAAAATCATAATGGCACTCATGAGTCTTGAAAGTAATTTTATGAACATCTTCCTCTCTTATTCTAATTTGATGGTACCCGAACGAAGATCTAATTTTGTGAAATAAATAACACCATGCAATTCAACAAGTAAATCATCAATTACTTGGAATAGGAAACTTATCTTTGATGGTGTAATTTTTGAGCTCTCGGTAATATGGACACATCCTCCATGTTTCATCCTTCTTATGTACCATGACCACTAGTGAAGAATATGCAAATTGGCTATGCACGATGATACCTGCCTTCAACATTTCCTATACCATTTTCTCGATCTCACGTTTACTGGGAATATGGGTATCTATATGGTATGATGTTAGGTTTTGGCTCCCTAGAATCAGTTTAATGGAATGATCATGATCCCTAAATGGTGGTAGTCCCTTTGGAATTGCATCAAAAATATATGAGTGGGCATCAATAATATTCTAAAGATCGGGTGACATTGAAGACTTTGTATTTTGTACTTCTATGGAAAATAACTTTGCTAGAAATCCATCTACTCCTTTTCTGAGAAACTTTTGCATCTGATGAGAGCTAATAATCTATGGAGAATTAGCTACCATCTCTTTCAATTGTATTGTCCTTCCATCTAAATGAAATCGCATGAACAATTCTTGGAAATTCATCTCTATAGTACCTAAGGTTATGAGCCATTGGATACCCAAAACAATATATTCCCCTCCCATAGAAATAGCAAACATAGGTGAGTCTAACATGTAGTCTCCCATGGAAAAGCTTGATACTATGGAACTTTCCTGTGCACTTGACTATCCCACCATCCACAATCATAACTTGCATTTACGGAGTGGGTAAATAAAAAAATTAAGGAGGGCAACTTACTTACTATTTCTAAAGTTATGAGTATTCCCAGTCAATCAACACCGTCACCTTATATTTTTTGAGACAGCTAATAACCTTGAGTGTTTGAGGAGTACTAATACCTGAAAATGCATGGAAAGAAATTTTAGGTTGGTGATCCTCTACTTCATATTCTACTAGTTCCTCAACCTCTCCTATAACTTCAGCTTCCTCGTTATCCTCATTACCTCCTTCAATATAGAACAAATTATTCTCAACACATTTGTGTCCCGGTCCATATTTGGTGTCACAGTTAAAACATAATCCTTTTTCTCTCTTTTCTTCCATTTGTTGAGGATTCAATCTAATTGGCTTAGCAAATGAAGGGGAAGAGATACTATGGTCTCTGGTGTTAATGAAAGGAAGCCTCCTACTGCAAATAAATTTTTCCTCTATTCGACATGCCATGATAATAGAATAAGAAAGCTTGAGTGGATTAAACATAGGTACCTCATGCTCGATGTGGTCCTTAAGACCCCTAAGAAATAGGTCATTCAGATTCCCTTCTGGAAATATTCTCCACCCTTAAGGATAGGTTTTGGAATTGATGGACATAATCTTTGATTGATCATGTTTGTAATAAATTTTCCAATTGACTAAATTAGTTCTCTAAAACATTGGAACTATAGTTCAATTGCAACTCCTCGGTAAAAACTATCCAAGTGACACTGAGACCATTCTTCTGCCTCTGAGCACATAACCATCGATACCAAATGAAGTGGTCTGGTTCAAGATATAGGGATGCCAATGTCACCTTTTGTCTGGTGGTGTTTGATGTAACTCAAAGAAGTTCTCCATTTTATTTAACTAATTCAGTGGATCCTTCCCATCAAATTTGTGCATATCCACTTTCAACATCATGTTCCATGGTTGCGAATAAGTTGGATTCTAATTGGGCTGGAAAAGTGATCCAAAATGGTTATTTTGTCCATTATTTTGAACTGAAGATCCTCCTTGGTTGATATGGGGTGGATTTGGGCCATACTATTTACCCTTTACATGTTACATGATATCATCCAACCACTGATTGATTTGGTCTATGTCTCCTTTAGAGGCCATCTTAGATTGTACATTTCGTAGCTCATACTCGAGTTGGCTCACCTTATGATCAACTGAGGTATACCCTAGTTTTGAGGACTCTTTATTTACCCCTTATGACTCCAAATCTTCAATAACTACCCCATATTTATCTATGGTTTTACCCAGAGTGACCGGATTCTTTTTGCTCTTGTGGAAGGCCCCATCATGATGTCAAACCTTAGGGTTTAGGGTTTCATATACAAATGCGTCCAAATAAGAAAAAACACAAAAATATACTAATAATATTATTTTGAGATATTTCTAAAAATGTAAAGAACTCTGAAAAAATCCACAAATTTCAGTCTAGGGAGCGTTTTTATCAAAAAAAGCGTGAAGTTACAATAAATTTTGCAAACGATATCAACACGGTTTGAAATTTTGAGATCTTTTTACTTGAAATGATTTGCAACTATGGTAAAAAAACCACAAATTAGATGTGTTTTGTAAGATAGAGCGAAACAAAAACATTAGGTTTTTGCCCTAATTTTGGCCCGAATCGTAGCTCGATACCACTTGTAATGAACTTACTTGTATAATTCATATTATGAGAAGAAATAGAACACCAAATAACACAATATTTCAGAATAATGATCTCAATATGAAATTATAATAGCTTTTCCACTTTGAGGGGACAACCTCGAAACCATAAAATAAGACTCAAATGCTCTAATAATGAACTACTAGCTACAATCTCTAATATATAATATTCATATGTTATGGCCATCACCAAGGTTGACCTAATAAACATGAGAAAGTATAGATGATATAATAAAATGATATGGTAAGCCACAAGTCGGCTACTCATATCCTAATATAAGAAATAGGTTAAGGGCGTAGAAATGTGGATGTTACATTTTGGTATCGTTTTGAAGGTTGCAACTCTTGGACATATTGAATCCATATCTAATAAAAAATTAATTTCTTGTTAACAGAAAATGGTTAGAACAAGGGGATGTGCTACAAATAATCTACCTCCAGGTGGAGAGGTAGCTACCGCACAAAAACTTGATGAGATTTTTGCTGCCTTGTTGGACACAAGAGATTGTCTTGTTGTACTTGAACAACAAGTAATGGGAAATGAAGAGGAGGAAGATGATGCTGATAATAAAATCAGCCACCTCTAGGAAATAATGCCAATGCTGGAAATTTGGGTGTTGGTAATAGTAATCCATGGTAAATAACGATGTTGCAAATGCTAATAATACTCGCTGCGAAATGAAAATGCAAATACACCTAATCAGCCTGAAAATAAAAAGGCAAGATTGGCAGTTGAACTTACTAATGACATAAAGAGGATAATTCCACCAAATTTTGATGACACTACACTAGGGGATAGGGCTAAGAATTGGCTCATTGAAATGGAGAAGTAATTTACAATAAGGAACTTCTCGGAAGAAACTAAGGCAATATGGGGAGCTTACTAGATTTTCCGTGTGGCATCCTCCTGGTGGGATAACCATAAGGTTGAAATGAACATTGATAAAGAAGAATTACATGGAATTAGTTTAAGGGATAATTTAGGCAATGCTTTGGTTTCATGGCTCTATTATGATAAAAAATGATAGAATTTTAGAATTTAGTACAAGGAAAATTAACTGTAACTGAATACTGGGAGAGGTTTACTAAACTTCTTAAGTATGTTCCACAATATCAAACTGATGAAAATTTTAGGATACGCAAGTTCATTATGGGGTTGAATCCTGTCATTGGAGGAGAGGTAGATGTACACAACCCAACCACCATGGAAGGGGTTGTAGAAAAATCCATAAGGCAAGAATAGAAATTGAAGGCAATTTCTGCACATAAAGAGGAGAATCGAAAGAGAATTACCAACTCTTCTTCATCACTTGCACCTAAGAAGGTGGCATGGAAAAATTTTGGAGTTAAAAACAAGTTTTGGCTGATAATAATAAGAAAACAACAACAAATAAAATTGTTGTGAATAATAGAAACAATTTTGTAAAGAATAACAACAATGGACAGAAAGCTTATGGAGGTCAAAACAATAATTTCAAGACCGGAAATAAGTTTCGACCAAAAGGGGACCTATAGGGTGTTGTTATAACTGTGGTAAGGATCACTACGCAAATCAGTGCCCTCTAAAGAAAGATGACAACAACCAGCAATATAAACTACATGCTGCAGTAGATAATAAACAAGCTGAAAAACAAATCGGACCTATAGAAGTGCCAGGTAAATTATTTGGTACACCTGTTACTATACTTTTTGATACTAGTGCTACAAAATGTTTCATTTCTAATAAATTAGCTGCAAAATTAAAAAGAAAAGCTGGAATAATGGAAAAATCATGGACTGTTCATTATGGTAATAATGTTGTCCATACTTGTTAGTAAATGTTTATTTGGAGCAGTTTTAGAATTACCAAGTTTTTCTACAAAAGTAGACCTTTATGTTGCTCCTTTGGGGTCATATGATGTCATTATTGGTGTTAACTGGCTTGCTAAACATAAAACAAAAATTGATTGTTTTGAAAAACACATTAGATGCCTTGATGATTTATAGAAAACAACAGACATTCAAGGGGTAAAATGAGAAATTTTAGTTAGGAAATAGAATTTGCATGTTATATGCAGTAACAATTTATAAAACAAGTAGAAGGAAGTGGTAATTTAATGGAAAAGTTCCGCTATTAAGGGATTTCAGCGATGTGTTTCTAGAAGAACTACCTTGTCTTCCACCTAAACGAGAATTCAACTTCACAATAGAAATCAAATTTGGAACTGAACCCATTTCCAAGGCACCTTATCGCATGACTACAATTGAACTAGTGGAACTTAAGGCATAGTTACAAAAACTCTTTTCTAAAGGCTTAATAAGATTGAGTGTCTCACCTTGGAGAGCACTAATAATATTTGTAAAAAGAAGGATGGAACACTTACACTTTGTATTGATTTGTTGATTAAGAAATAGGGCGGAAGCTTTGATTAGTTTTATTAATCTCAATCAATCAAAAATCTACAGAGAATGGGCTGCAATATTTATAGATATTGCACAGCCAAATACAAACAGGAGATTAAGTTACACAGGTGCAACCAAATTCCAAAATACACAAGCTTCCAATATCATCCTAGGAAGCACAAATGAATAAATACAAATATACTGTTAAAACTATAACAACATCCGTGAGAAACAAATATGGTTTAGAAACCATATAACAATACATAACAAATATATGGTTTGTATTATTAACCATTATTATTTAATTAATAAAATTAATTAAATAATTGTACTATGCATAATTAATATTAGGATAATAATATTTTATCCTAACATTCCCCCCCTTAATTGTGCATTGTCTGAAGAGATGAGGAGAGGAACTCTCTGAACAACTCGAACTTGTCACGTGTAAGTGACTTTGTGAAAATATCTGCTCGTTGTTTAGCAGTTGGACAAAATTGAAGCTGAATGTTGTGCTTCAACACATGTTCGCATATGAAATGCACTTGAACCTCAATGTGCTTTGTTCTCTCATGAAAAACTAGATTGCGAACAAGTTTGAGTACACCTTCATTGTCAACATACATGGTGGTCGGTTTGTCCTGAGGTATTCCAAGTCCTTCCAGTATGCGACATAGCCAAATCGCTTCACGCATGACTTCTCCCGTAGAACGATACTCTCAGCTTCTGTGGAAGAGTGAGAAACAAAGTGTTGTTTCTTTCTTCCCCATGATATTGGTCTAGATCCCATAAAGAATACAAATCCATAAGTGGATTTTCTATCATCAATGTTACTGCGCATGATCGAATCAATATCCAAATCGAGAAGAAGTTTTCGTTCTTCTTGTATTCTAGACCAAGATCCACTGATCCTTTGAGATATCTCAAAATGTGCTTTGCTGCTTTCTAATGAAAAACTTTGGGTTCTTGCATGAACCTAGATAGATAGCTCACTGCAAAACTGATATTTGGTCTAGTGTAGGTCAGGTAAATGAGACTCCTAATCAACTGCCAATAGAGAGTGGCACTTACCTCAGGAGATGGATCTAAATGAGATAATTGTAATCTATTCTCCATGGGTGTAGTAATTGGTGTGCAATCCATCATCCTAAAATTATTGAGTGTAGTCTTGGTATATTTCATCTGAGAAACAAAAATATGATTATCTTTCTGCCACACTTCTAATCCAAGACAATAGTGCATCAGCCCGAGATCGGTCATGTCGAATGATCGATTAAGATCTTTCTTCGTTGCATCGATCATCCTCACTGAACTGCCAGTGATGACTAGATCATCGACATAGACAACAACAATCACCATCTCCCCCCTTTCTTTTTGAGGTAGAGATTGGGATCGTATGGATTTCTAACAAATCCATGTTGTATGAGATGCTCATCAATCTTGATGTACCATGCCGGGGTGCTTGTTTGAGACCATACAGAGATTTCCTGAGTCTGCATACCTTTGTTTCTTGACCAGGTACAACATATCCCTCAGGTTGAGTCATGTAGACTTCTTCTTGTAAATCTCCGTTTAGGAAGGCACTTTTTACGTCCATTTGGTGAACTTTCCATCCAAACTAAGCAGCTAGAGAAAAGATCATCCTGATTGTTTTGATCTTAGCTGTGGGAGCAAATGTCTCCTCATAGTCAATGCCTTCTTTTTGTGCGTACCCCTTTGCTACAAGTCTTGCTTTGTACTTGTCCACTATCTCATCTACTTTGTACTTAGTTTTAAATATCCATCTGCATCCAATGGGTTTCTTCCTGGTGGAATATTGACAAGTTGCCAAATGTTATTCTTCATCACTGATTGATATTCAGAATCCATGGCATCTTTCCAAGCTTTTGACTGTAGGGCTTCTGGACTATAGATGGCTCATCCGATTCAATAACTCTATACATCAAAGAAAAGTTAACTTCTTCTCTTGCTTTACTGTGAGTCCATGGTCCAGGGGTGGATGTATCCCAGTGGAGCATCCAATCTTGCATCTTGTAATGTACTTGTACACCATTTAGGCATATCTTTGAACTGTTCCCATGGGTTGTGGTTCTATTTGATCAACACCCTCATCCCCATCATCATTTTCATCTTCTCGAGGGAACATTAGCTTCAATTTTTAAAAGTGAAAAATCTACATTTTGTGAGTCCAGAGGAGGAGTCTCTACTTCCTTCTTCTAAAAAAACTTAACATCTCTGTGGTGTAGACCATTCTGGTCTTAGGATCCATTAATCTATACCCAAGAGTCTCTTCACTGTACCCAATGAAGACGAGTTTTTATGACTTCATGTCCAATTTATTTTTGTTCTGTTTGGGTATGTGCATGTTTGTTTTGCACCCGAATACTTTGAGGTGTGCAATGGATGGTTTCCTTTTGACCATGCTTCTTGTGGTGTTATTCCATCAAGAGCGATTGTGGCACTCTGTCAACAAATACACTACTATTTTTGCTACTTCTGCCCAAAATGTCTTTGCAAGTCCATCATATTTGATCATGCATCGCACCATTTCCATGATAGTACGATTTCTTCTCTCAACAACACCATTTTGCTGCGGTGTGTGAGGAGGAGGAATTTGTCGACGAATCCCGTGAGTTTGTAGGTAGTCTCTGAACTCATCACTAGTGAATTCCCCCTCTCGATCTGAGTGGAGAGTTCTGATGTGACGACCGCCAGCTTTCTCAACTTCTACTTTGAACTTTTTGAAGGTTTCAAATGCTTCACTTTTCTTACGAAGACAAAAAATCCACATTTTCCGTGAATAGTCGTTAACACAAAGCATGAAGTACTGGAACCCAGAATGACTTGGCTGTAGTGGACCACAAAGATCGGTATGAACCAGGTCAAGTTTACCATGAGGTCAAAATGTACTCCTCTGGAATGAAACTCTGTGTTGTTTTCCTGCTAAGCAGTGAGGACACTTGTCTATATCCTTTTGAAGAGATGGTAGCCCAAGTACCATATTACACCAGTAAAGTGTTTCGAGATATTTGAAACTTACATGACCAAATCTTTGATGCCACAATTGGGCTGAGGTGGAATTTTTAGCCACAAGTGCTTGATCATCTCTGTGAACAAAATCAAGTTGGAACATACGTCCCACATTTGAGGCTTTTGTAATTATTTTCGAGCCTCTAGATTTATCTCGAATCAAACACATTTTCTTGCCGAATTGACTATCAAAGTCAATTTTCAGGTTGTGATCTAGGAGTTCACTAATTGAAAGAAGATTATTTGTCAACCCAGGGACATATAGGACATCTAATAGTCTCATATTTGTGTGAACCAAGGCGTAGATAAATGTTCCCAACCCCCTGAATTGTATATGAAGAATCATCTCCCAACGAAACAAGATTTTTCGATGGCGTGTCCCTCATTGAAATAAACCAGTCTCTGTGACCAGTCATGTGTCGAGTGGCTCCCAAATCAACATACCTGAAATCACTAGATGATGTGGATGGTTCACTTGATCGAGCAGTGAACAAGAAGTCTTCATTGTCTGACTGTTCTTGTTACTCAACAATATTACCTTGCTGGTGGGGTCTTCTTTTCCAGTTCCCCTTTTTTTTCCCGTGATAGTTGTTAGAATGTCCCTTGTAAGATTGTTGTTGTTATGGTCCAGAGTTTCTTGATGAACCTTTCTTATAAGTGTTATACCAACAATCTTTTAAGTCATGTCTTCTTTTGCAAATTGGACATTGCTTCTTCTATTGATTGTCCCCATGATACCGATTCTGATGTTGGGACTTCTGATAGGAATTATGTTTTCCTTTACCTTTTCCTTTCCATTTTTGATGTGAAGACAATGCCTTCTCCTCTTCATCATCCTTATTGTGCATTGCTTCTTCTTATTCTGAGGGTTTACCGCTTTTCAAAACCAACTGTCGTATCTGTCATGTTTAGTGTTGTGAAAAAATGCGTAAGAAGAGGGGAGTGCTCTTAGAACAATGGGAACAAGAGCATCATCTGTGACTGGTTCTCCCAGGGCTAGAAGTGAAGCCCTTAATTCTGTAACTCTTCTTAAGAAAGCTTCAATTTTCTCATTCTGCTTGAATTTCAGTGTATGTAACTGACTCTACAAATTCAGTATGACATTCTTGTTCTTGGCCTCATATACTGTACTCAATTTATCCCACGCTTCTTTTGCTGTTTTGGCATCTCGAATGTGGGGTTACACATCATCGACACTCCAAACAAGATGATGAGTTTGGCCTTCTGATCTACTTTATCAAACTACCGTTGTTGTGTTGTATCAGTGGCTGATCTGGTCAGAGTACCATTCACAACAGACCAGATCTCTTCAAACTCAAGTTGTGTCTTTATTTTTGTCTTCCATGCAACATAGTTGTTTCCTCTAAGCAATTGTGAATCCGGAAGAAAAATTTGGGGGCATTGGTGCCCATTTTGCAGAGATCACTGACAGGGTTTGGCTCTTATCACTCTAGGTATTAGGTCTCCCAATCTATATACCGTCATCCATATACCGAACCTTTTATATACGCGCCCTTCTCGATATACCCGTCGGTACGTGGAAGAAGCTTGCCCTTTCTATATACCCGGCGGTACATGAAAGAGGTGTTAACATACGTGAAAGAATTCAATACGTGGTACCAAGATAGTACTGATGGGGTCTGATGTGATTATTAACACCGGCTCAAAGAAATATCCTCATATGCGTGCGTAACTTCGCTATATACTTTGATAATTTCTCAGTATGGATTTATGTCATGCAATCGTTCATAGACGGATGGGATGGTTCATAGTGTGTGCCCTGTGACCTTATTACTCCCCGTCGATTTAAAGGGAAGATGCCCAGATGACATTGTTGCAGCTATATTAGGCGTTAAGTGTAGTAGTAGTCGTGACGGCTTTACTCGTAAGCGCTTCCCAGAGGCACCGTATATACCGAACGCTACGAATGAGATCTAGGATCTCGTGAGTGTTACAGAACCAATTTTTTATTATTTTTTGATTACAATTCTACCAGTTTTTGAGCAATTACAAAGTTTACAGATTTACTATGGCAACATTTACATTCAAAAAACTGGAAAATTTGAATGGTAGGTAAAAAAATTTGTATCGCGGTCCTGGTGGCCTTGAGCCCAATACGACCCAAAGTGCTAAAAATTACCAAAAAAGCTGAAAATGCAATTTTTAAATAGGTCTCCTTTTGCAAAAAATGTCCGAAATGAAAAACCAGGCCGAATGGGAGAAAAAAATTTGTTTACCCTAAATTAGGGATTCCTCCGCTAAATTTAGTTAGTTATAACTAAATTCAAAATTTTCCACTAAATTTGGTAATTTTGCCAAATCTGCCACTAAATTTCAAAAACAGATTTTTGTGTGTTGGGGCAGGATTCGAACCCCACACCTCTCATTCCCAAGCCGCTTTCACTATCCAACTTGGCTCATATGAGCGCTTGGTAAACAAATGAAGCAAATGATATTTAATGAGTAAAAAAACGATCTGACCTATTAAAAAAGAAGCGATTTGGAAGAACTGAGTTGGACTCCACATAGTCTAGGCATTTTAGGGTTTTGTATGCTCAAAAGATGGATCTAAAAATTTATTATTATTTTTTTTTAATAGCCGTCCGTATATGGTATTTTCCTTTGGCCGCCCTTTTTCCTTATTTCTTTGTCTTGTTTTGCACGCAGATCCTTGGATTTTTCACGCCTTTTTTCATAGTTGCTTGCTTATTTCTTTGTGCAGGTGCGCTGTGCTTGGAAACTATTCTCCACCGTGTTTTGTGCAGGGATCTCTTTGATGTAGATCACTGCGTGGGCTGGAGGAGTGGACGCAGGGGCTGTGCGTGGAGGGATCTCTTGCTAATGCGTGTTTTTTCCTTTGTTGTTGTTGCTAATGGCTGCCATGTTTTTGTTTGCAGGTGCAGGTTTCACTGTGAGTTCACTCCTTTTGCATTGTCAATTGCTTGGTCAAGAGATGAACGACACTTTGATCTCTCGGCTCGGTGGACAGAGCAATGGGTCGGCCTTGGTGTTCAAATGGCCAATGCTGGTTCCACGATTGAATAAACTCACCAATGCTCAACAATATAGGGAACAATCACAACAAATGCATTTGAAAAATTCGATCTTGGAAGAACAAATGCATAGACCTCCAAATATAGCAGCCTGCTAAAACTAGCAGAGACTAATTGCTTTTTTTTTTAATTTAGAGACAAAACCCCTATTGGGAATATTTTTCTTTGTTTAAATTTCTATACCTCTAAACAAATTTTGCACAGTGCCGAGTGCACCAAAAAAAAAATTGCGTTCCCAAACACTGAACGAATCGGGGATGTGGGAAGGCGAGATGAGACTCGGGAGGTTGTAGGAGGCTGCATAGGCTCTCTAATGCTGCATACTCTTCTCCAATCTTCTCTATCTCTCGATGTATTCTCTTTCCACTCCTTCACAGTCCGAACCTTGCTCGGTACCAAATGTTGATTGAGAAACATGGGCGGAAGCCTGATTAGTTTTATTAATCTCAATCAACCAAACTTACAGAGAATGGGCTGCAATATTTATAGATATTGCACAACCAAATACACACAGGAGATTAAGTTGCACAGGTGCAACCAAATTCCAAAATACACAAGCTTCCAATATCATCCTAGGAAGCACAAATGAATAAATACAAATATACTGTTAAAACTATAACAACATCCGTGAGAAACAAATATGGTTTAGAAACCATATAACAATACATAACAAATATATGATTTGTATTATTAACCATTATTATTTAATTAATTAAATTAATTAAATAATTGTACTATGCATAATTAATATTAGGATAATAGTATTTTATCCTAACATGATTATCAAATGTTAAACAAATAAACAATCAAAATCGAGATATCCTCTTCCTAGAATTGATGATTTGATTGATCGGATGCATGTTGCATCGCTTTATTCAAATATATATCTTCATTCATGATATCATCAATCGAGAATTAAGGATGAGGATATTCATAAAAATTTTAGAACAAGGTATGGATTCAATGTTTTACCTTTTGGTTTTATAAAAATGCACTGCAACTTTCATGAATATGATGAATAATATCTTTCAACAATACTTGGATAAGTTTGTATTTGTGTTCTTCGATGATATTCTTATGTATTCTAATAGAATTGATGAGGAAAGGGAGCATTTGAGAATTGTACTTGAGATTTTGAGAAAGAGAAAAATGTATCGTATGTTCTCCAAATGTTTTTTTTATGAAACAGAAGTGCATTATTTAGGACATGTCATAAGAAAAGACAGAATAGCATAATATCCATCAAATATTGCTGCCATAACTAAATGGCCAACACCTAAAAATGTACACGAAGTTAGAAGCTTCAAGGGGCTTTCCAGATATTACAGAAAATTTGCTAAGGAATTTTTAAAAGTCGATGCCTCGATTACTTTGTTACAAAATAAAGACAAAAATTGTGTGGAATGATATATGTGAAATATAATTTAAAACTCAAGGAACATCTCACTTCAGCACCTATTTTGACTATTTTGGATCCAAAGAGAAGCTTTACGGTAGTCACATCCGGAGAAGGACTAAGAGGTATATTGCTGCAAAATTATCGAGTTATAGCTTATGAGAGCAGAAAACTCAATATACATGAGTTGAATTATGCTCCCCACAACCTATAGTTTGTTGTCATAGTTCATGCACTTCAATTATGGAGACATTATCTTTTAGGTAGACATTTTGAGTTAAAAACTAACCATCCTTGGTTGAAGTATATTTTCACTCATCTAAATCAAATGCAAGACAACGAAGATGGTTAAAATTTTTGTCACAATATGATTTTGACATAAGTTACATTAAAGGTAAAGAAAATAGAGTGGAAGATTCACTAAGTCATAGGAAACATATTTCCGCACTTGTAACTTTGAGAACTCGGTTTAAGGATGAAGTAAAGGATACCATGAATTTTGATTCATATTTTCAGAAAGTAAAAATAACACTTGTTGTAGATCCTAATGATGTAAGATACAAAGGTTTTAACTTTGATAATGAAGGAATTTTAAGATATGAGAATCGAGTGTATGTACCCTCGGAAAATGAGTTAAGGAAAAATTTAATGATAGAATTTTATAATTCACCTTACTCAGGACATCCTAGAGTTACAAAAATGTTTGCTGATGTAAAACAACAATATTTTTGGAAAGGGATGAAGAAAGACATAACTGATTTTTTCTCACATTGCCTTGAATGTCGTAAGTTAAGGCTGAACATATGCACCCGTGATGCTTTATTGCGTCATCATAGCATATCACAATATAAATGACAAGTAATAAGTATGGATTTTGTTCAGGGGCTTCCTATGTCTAAGAATAAGCATGATGTTATTTTAGTTGTGGTTGAAAAATTAACAAAGGTAGCACATTTTACCGCTTTGGTAATCCTAAATATGATTCGCCTATTTTAGCAAAAATATTTTTCCATGAAATTTTTAGATTACATGGTGTACCTAAATTAATTATATATGATAGAGACCCAATAATGACATCCTGTTTCTAGAAAACACTAAATGCATCCTTAGGAACAAAACTAAATTTTAGTTCTCGCATATCATCCATAAATAGATGGTCAAACTGAGAGAGTAAATCAAGTAATGGAAGATATGTTAAGAATGCGTTGTATGGACCAACAATACAAATGGAAAGAATAGCTTCCTTTAGTTGAATTTACTTACAATAATACTTATCATTCCTCTCTAAAAATGAAACCTTTCAAGTAGTATATGGAAGTGTAGAACTTGAGTTATTTGGGATAACATTGAAGATAGAGAGGTAATTGGAACTGAAATGCTTACAAATCGAACATCAAGTAAAAGTAATTTGTGAATAAATAAAAGAAGCTAATGATAGGCATAAAAGTTATTAAAATCTGAAAAGGGTTGATAGGAAATTAGAACTTGGTGAAAAGGTATTTTTACGTGTCAAGCCTAAAAATATCTCTATTACCTTTGGCTAGAAACTAAATTATCACCTCATTTTGTGGTATCTTTTGAGATTGTAGACGTGATTAGTCCTCTAGGTTATCGTTTAGAATTATCTCCCACCTTAAGCACGAATGCATGATGTTTTCCACATTTTTTTAATTAAGAAATATGTTTTAGATTTATCACATATATTAAATTGGGATTCCTTGTAGGTCCAAGACCTAGGAATAATCATGGTTGAACCCATAAGAATGCTAGAAAATCACCAACTTGCGAAATCATGAAATCAGTCAATGAAAGGTCCAATGGGACCAGTTTATGAAGAAAGTGCAACATGGGAAAACCTTGAGGATATAAAAACATATTTTCCTCATCTATTTAAAAAGAATTAATTTTGATTTTTGTGATAATTAAAGACTTTGATTTCTTCCAGCTTTGAGAAAGTACTATATTTGTTAGTCTGGTACAAAAAAATTAATGCTTTAATAAGTTGTGAAAGACTTGAATTTATGTAAATCTATTTTCTATTTGAAAATTTTGTGGGAAAAATAATTATAATTATGATTATTTTTCTGAATATGAATGCTTGATTAAGTTAATCATCGAGACGATGATGCTTTTTAGAGGGGAGGTATGTAATTAATTTGCCATGGTTGATATCCTTGCTTTCTTCTATAACTGAAGTTACAAACATTGATAGTTGATTCTTGTTTTGAAGACGGTGTACTCTTTAGAACCGAGTGATCATGTTTGCTATAGATGATATGTTTTATCTTCTAAATTTGGATACAATCATACAATGGTAACTCTAAATTGATATTGAAGTATTTCATATACTCTTTATGCTAAAATTTGTAGTACAATCAGATATCTTGGTGAAGGAAATAAATTCACCTTAGAAGACTATGCCAATACATTGCCTAATTTGCATTATTGAACTTTTTCTCGACTATTTCATTACTAATACAGAAAACCATACCTTAGATCAATTGCAATGATTAAGGACATGCCTATGATTACTATGATGTTTTGATCATATTTTAAAAGATATTTTAGCACATTCTATTGTTGAGATGTGTTCGTACTCGGAGCTTTCATTTTATGAGATCACTGGGGCATCTTGTAGCATCTTAAGGATGCATCCTTCTATGTGATCTAATTACCTTGTTTGATAAATTTATTGAAGGTAATTTGTATTTTAATTATGGAATGGAACCTAAATAATCTAAATGCATTTGATTATTTACATTATCCTTAACCTAAGTTAAGGTGAATGTATTTTGAAAGGTATTAATTCTTAAAAATAAATTATCCTAAGTATTTTTACATTAAATCACCCTAAGATATTAAGGGAATTTACTAAATTCCTAAGCTATGGC